>JBCEWC010000381.1:0-59891 GCA_038996855.1 Solanum aculeatissimum | reverse complement strand
ATGACAAGTATGACAAGTATGGAGCTACTCTTATGCATGAAGTTTGACATGAAAGTTTGTTTGAATTTTTAGCCCATGATGCATGACTATGAAATACGTTTGACTCTTGTTATGCCCAAGTATACATGATTTGATGTTCAAGTGTCAAGTTTCCATTTTAAAAGCATGTATATGTATATACATATTCTTGTGGGATGATGACTTAGTACCGAAAAAGATCGGAGTAGTAAGTGGGCTATCCCCAAGTATCCCACTTCTTTCCCGAAACTATGTGCCACCATAGGTTTCTACCGAAATGGTAGGCCTGTAAGGTATGCTATGCTATGATATGATATGATATGATATGATATGATATGCTATGTTATGTAAATCCTTCTGAAATAGGAGACCCGTAAGGAAGTTGACCATCACAACGAAATGGGAGGCTCGTAAGGTGTGGTGTAGATTACCTTTGGCAAGTAATCTTCTCCGATCCTATGGGAGACCTCATTGGGCAAGTTCATGTTGTAGCTCACATGGATTTGGATATTGGTTATGGTTCCATCCCCTCTATACTAAGCATTATGGCATTTCATGCATCATGATTGTCATGGCATATTGTTATATTGTCCCTTCTTATATTCTCTCCTATGTATGTGCCCTTGCCATGTAGGTTGTTATAGGTTCATGTGCATAAGCATTTGCATGCCCACATACTTAGTGCTTTATTGTGCTAACCCATACTCTTATCTATATGTTCTAACCATGTAGGTACCGACAATGATCTCTATCTACCTTTGCAAGATGAGTGATTCTTTTGACGCTATTAGCTTGTGGTGAGCCCTTTCTCCAAGGGCAATATCTACTTTCCTCTTCCTTGTATTAGTTTACTTTCTCATTTCATGTATTGAGGGTGAGCCCCAAACTATGTCGAGGCCCCGCTCTTTCTATGTAGAGGCAATGTTGAAATACTACACTCTTGCACGTTGTATTATGCTCATTTTGGGTTATTATGACTATTGAGACATTATGATTCGTAAGTTTTAGTATGGAAATGGTATGGATTATGCTTATGAATTGAGTCCTACTCACCCGCCCCTTAGAAATACTTGCTATGTGCTATGTGATTCATGCTTATCCCATTCTCGGAAACATCCCCATAGCTTGAGTCCAAAGCCCCGTTTCCTCTAGAATTATATGTTATGTGTTTACGTTTATGCGCTTCCGAACCGATGATGTGTGTGACGATGCTATGATGGCTTGATCGAGGACTTTCGGGTTCTCCTTCGCCATGTCACATCTAGGCCCCTTATCTGGGTCATGATAGTTGCTATCAAAACTAACTAAGCAAAAATTTTTGGTGGGTATATTTTTTAATAAAAGTACAAATATTCCATAGACATCAGTATTATATACTACCAATACTACCTACACATCCTAAACATGCTGGTTCAACAGAAAGTAAATATTCTCAGGGAAAAAGAACACAAGCAAAAAAACCCTTCAGATTCAAAAATTGGGATAGATATAGGCCAAGGTTACTCAAACTTCATTGAGGACTATAACTATCCACACCCTATAGAAAAAGATATGCATTGTCCCCAGTGTACACAAAGTATCAATTTTAGAGAATAGGGGTCAAAAAGAAAACATACCTGGGCGCTTAAGTGCCTCTCTCTTCTTGGGTTGCGTCCTAAGTAGCGCTTGGTTTAGTGTCATGGCAGGTCTTTGTCCACTCGATTACTCTGACTTCATCAATGGCCCCAACCTCTATCTGTAGTGCATCTGGCCTCTTAATTGACTGATAGATGTTGAAGACAACTTCTTCATTGTTCAATCTGAACTTTAGTTGGCCTGATTCCATATCTACCAAGGCTTGCCCAGTGGTTTTCTGCTGTTCCTGCCTAGCATTGAGGCCATAGGGCTTCCTTGTAAAGAAGTTTGAATTATAATAAAGAAACGGTTTGGAAGAGCCTATTTGAAAGCCTTTTGTTTTTAGCTTGCTTTCCTGCATCTTTTACGATGGCTTGCTTGCTAATGCAAAAAGCCAACTTTCTTTTTTTATTCGTTTGACGAGGGAAGAACTTAAATACACAGTGATGCCTTTTGGTTTAAAGAATGCTGGTGCTACTTATCAACGTGCTATGACAGCTATTTTTCATGATATGATGCATAAGGAATTGGAGATACTCGTCTATCCCTCGATCAACTAGATGGGCGTAGGATAAGGTATTTAAAAACCATCGATATGTGGGGTGATCAAACCAACTCATCTATAACTCATCTTTGAAAACAAGATGCGCTCCTACATGAGGAGAGGGAAATGAAAGTAAGAATCATGCACATGGATGAGAGAGCACGCTTTGAGGGAAGAGGGAAAAAAAGACTATAGAAAGGCTAAGTGAAGTACCTATAGGGGAGACCGAACGTGATAGCCTGTACCTACTAAGGGTTGTAAAACAGACATCATGGATAGATGTTACAGATGATGAATCAATTTCGAGCAACTTTGCTATTCAAAGGGATAAAAGTAAGAAAATGTTGGAAGAGATGGCCTTGAGCCTGTTCTGGGTTCTATTAATTAATAATTCAATTGTGCTAGGTCACTGAACTTAGAGTAGGATATCTACCAGGGCTTGCCCAGTGGCTAGGAAAGAATTTCCCAAGATGATTGGGACATCAAAGTCAACCTCGAAATCTAGGATTGCAAAGTTTGTGGGGAATATAAATTGGTCAACTTTGACAAGAATGTCATACAGTATCCCCACAAGCTTTTTCACCATTCAGTGAGCCATTAACAACTTCATATTCATCGGAGTAGGGGCTGCCAAGCCAAGTTTCATGAAAATCACAAAGGGCATCAAATTAATTCTTTCACTGGGGTCACATAATGCCCTTGTAAACTCAACATTACCTATAGTGCAGGGAATGGTGAATGTTTTGAGATCTTCTCATTTCTGCACCAAGGACCGTGTAGATATCACACTGCAATGTTGAATCTATCTTGAAAGCTTCTGACTTATAGTCCACTTCTTTATGACCAGATCCTTCATAAACTTGGCATACCCGAGGATGTTTTCTAATTTTTCAATTAGAGATATGTTGATGGAGAGATATTTCAGCATGGAGAGGAAGTGCTTGAACTAGCCTTCCTCCTCCTTCTTATTGAGTCTCTAGGGGAAGGGAGGAGGAGGTCTAAGAATGGATTTTTACCTCTGTGGCATTGGCACTGCATCATTCTTCCTATCCTTAGCATGAACATCTTCATTTGCAGCATCGTTAGTTTCAACCCTCTCCTCACAAATGTCCTCATTATCAACTAGTATTGAAGGATCTATGATCTTCTTCCCAATACTCGTGACTTCCATACACCACCCCTCATTCTTAGGATTTTGAATTGTATTGCTGGGCAATGTACCTTCCTTATGCTGGTTTAGCTAAGTGGACATCTGATCAAACTGTTGCTCAAGCTGCTTGATAGCCACAAAATGAGACTCAATCTTTTGATTAATATTGGAGATGTCAGATTTCATCTCCTTTAATGTGTTATCCTGAGTGTTAGCCTTCTTCTACAGATGATCAAATATCTCTTCAATGCGATATGGGCCGACACTAGAATCTTGATTATGCAGTGGAATATATGGACCATTTATGAAACCATTTATGCATCCCCAATTGACCTCTATTCTTGTTATAATAGCTTCCTCTGTTATTCTCGCTGAAGGTTCCATCTCTCCCAAAGTTTCGACATTGGTTTCATTGACCTTTGAACCAAAAGTCTTGCTTATACCGTTTTTGTTGGTTCGAAAACCCACTATCTGATCTACTATGTAGCAAGTGCCCTCCTCATAATAAGGCTACTCGTTCAAGGGTTTTTTGGAGGCTGATGAGATACTGCATTAAATCTTTGCTGCTTCTGCTTCATTAGTAACTACACATTTGTATTAATTTGAGCAAGCTCTTACATTATCTCCTCACTTGCCCCTACTTGTGCTGAGCTAGTACATAGAGAGAATGAGCTCTTTGTAGTAGATTTGTCCCTCATCCCCCATGCAAATTTCGTCTTGACCACTCTCTCCATACTCTATGTAATCTCCTGGAATGGGCGATCTATGAACGAGCCTCCCATGATGGTGTCCGTACAAGCTTTGCTATTCTCGTCCAAGGCTCTGTAAAAGATCTCCACCAGGGCTTCATCAAAAAATTTATAGTCATGGGCACTTCTAAAAAACATAGTAAATCTCTCCCATGTGGTACTAAGTGAATCACCAGACACCTCCTCAAAGTTATTGATCTGTGCTTTCAACTTCAACTTCTTCGAGATTGGGAAGAACCTCTCCAAAAAGACCCTCTAAAATTCTGCCCAGGTGGTGATTGAACATTGTGGGAGCTCAGATAACTATAGCGTTGAGTTACCTATGAGAGACTGTGGGAAAACACGGTGCTAATGGCATCTATGGATAGATTTTTGTTTCCTATCTTGCTCTCGTAGAACAACACAACATTGTGTAGATGGTTATACGGATCCTCTTATGGTAGGCCTACGAACAACCTGCAATTCTGTAGCATCTGTAGCAGCTCGCTTGACACGACAAACTTAGTATCATCTAGCAGTTGAGGTAACACAATATCTCCCGTGACAACCATCACCATAGGGTCAAGCCGATATTGATTCCATTGAGTTACTATGGATTGCAGACCTTGTGGTGGTGGATTTAGTGGAGGTGGGTTGTCATTGTTTGGATTGAGTGTTGCATTCATTGCATCATCATCAACATTTTTTGCATTATCCTGGGCCATCCTCCTTAGCGTCCTTTGGATATCTGTGACAGACGGAGTCAAAGGATTGCCTCAGCTCCGAGTGTTGTGCTAACACTACACCTGCACGCTGAAACAAAACAAAAACAGCAAAAAATGTAAAATTAGGAAAATAAGGATTAATCCCTAAAATTACTTGAACTAAACAAGTCTAGATGTATTCCCCGACAACGGTGCAAAAATACTTGATGTCGCCCAAGCTTCACCTCCTTTTTGAAGGTTAAAGTGGTCATTGTTAAGTAAATAACCTAACAAAGGTTAGGGTCGAACCCACAGGGAATAAGGTAAACTCCAGAATAATTCAAAGAAAAAGTGAGGTTATTAACCTACTAATCTTCTAGAAGGGGGGGGGGGGGGTTGTAATTGCAAGAAACGTAAACCTAGACTAGTGCAAGTGCTGTAGAATCAGTAGAAGAGATAACTAGGATGATGAGCTCCCCATGATTCCCTAACTCGGTATTACCATATAAGTGTAATCATTTCAAGTTATAGATGCAGAATGATAAGTTATGTTTACCAAAACCTTTGATCCAACGTAGAGGTAAATTTTACTACTGGATTTGATCCATCTCTGCAGTGTGACATTACTAAGCCTCACCTATTATCCCAATACAACCTCCCCTTGATCTAGTTTGGTTGATTAGATGAGAAAATATCAATCAAATCCTATTAACTATTCTCTTTTCCTATTCATTACCTCCTTGATCCAGCAAGTAACACTAGGCAAATTCTAACGTTGGCCACCGTTAAAAACCTTTTATATTGAAGAGAAATAATTAATATATTTATACACATCTTCCAAGAATTATGAAATATCCAATTTGACTTTGTTAATTATTCATGGTTTCCACACCCTTAGTTGTGGATTTAGCTATGCATAATCAGTGTAGATGTAAGAATCATGGTATAGTATAACATAATTGAGCACTTTCACAAATGAATTTATGAAGGAGAAATCCATCTCTTCAATAGAAATCACAAATATGAATCAAGAACACAAAGATTGTTTTTCACTCTGTAAAACTACTAAAATGTATAAACTACTTCGAACTTCCTTGAAACTTGTCGAACAATAACCTAAAAACCTATTTATAATGTCTAAAATACAAAACAAAATAAAACTAGGAAAACTAAGTTAGCACGCTCTACGGGTAATTCCACGAGTCGTATAATATTCCACGGCCCATAGTTAGGGTTTCATGGAATTTGTTCTAAAATGTTAGTGCATCTTCTATGAGACCAATCTAAGGGCTGTATAGGATTCTATAACCCGTAGGCAGTTTCGTCTGTAACCTTTAAGCAAATCTCCACTTTCTAATCCTTAAGGCACAACCTCAATTCTACGATTCCTGGATTGGTTTTGGGCTCGTCTCCACACTCGTAGATGCTTGTTCAAAAAATCACCCTTCACTTGAAATTGTTACGAGACCACTTCTACGACCCTTGAAATCTTCCCCGACCCATAAAGGGTTTCGTGGATCACCAAAAACTGCAATTTCAGCACACTTTGCCCAAATATTATGCCAACATTGTAATCCTACAAAACAAACATAAAAACACATCAAATCTACCAACATCACTTTGAGAACACACAAAATTCTCAGTTTTAAGTATCAAAAGTGTTCTATTTGGACAACTCATCAACGAGTCGTAGATTGGCTTGTAAAAATGAATCAGTTCAGAATTCTGCAACTTTTCCATTTTCCAGGATTTTCAACATACAGGGTGTTACATAAAAGAAACAACATTACACATATTCCCAGCTTCACTATTTACAATCCACCCATGTTCAAACTAACTCACAAGGAATGCGTGATAATATTGTATTACTCAAAGTCAACTAAGCAAATGCAAACAACCTTAGACCAATTGATATCAATTAAACATCATAGTCCCAGTGCCCTTACAACAAAGAAGCCTCTCATACGAGATATATCAATAAGAATACACACTGAAACCAAATACTCACACACTAAAAAGAAGTTCAACCAATGCATAAGTACACAGTGTAGGCTTGCCATTAATTTAAACACTTCAACTCTTGAATAGCCTTATTAGGATCACATTATAGCTTTCATGGCTTGCAATGTAGGTTCAGGCTCAGGTATGATATATTTCAGAATAAAGCGACTACTATGCCACTCCTAGACACTACTTTATCTCAACTCTTTATTTTTGACCCCCAAACTCTTGTTGCTCTCCTTTTTCCTTCTATCCTTATTCTCAGGGATGGTTACTGCTTTTGTTTATAATATTTTGTTTCTCTCATTTTTTTTTCTTATTTTGTTCTATTTTAGTTTCCTCATGACCACAAATCATGTATTGTCTTTTTCTCTGACCATACTATACTATTCATATCCCAACTTTTTTGTTTCTCATTATAGTAGCCACCCTTAATATAGGTTTTTGGCCTCAATCGAGGTGCATATTGTCTTTACAAAGATCAGGGACAAGATAAAGATTCCAAGAGTACTTCTCAACATGATAGCCACCCTCAACATAGGCTTTTGGCCTAAGATAAGGTAGACATTATCTAGGGAGGGACTAGAGCCATGGTAAAGATTCACAAACAAAAAAGAAAGGTGAACTGTGTTATGTCAAAGAAAAGATCTATTACGGCTTAAACTTTTGGTACAGTACAATTGCATTTGATTGGCTAAATATGGGCGATGTGACTATGTATGAAATACAAACTATAATCCTTTCTTAATCCAACTATCCAATTGCTTCAGTGAGACTAACTGGGCAAGTTCTACCTTATAAATGCATAACTAAACTAGGAAACTCTACTCAGTCACACATGACATTATTCTTACACTATTTAGTTTCAATCAACATAATCATAACCAACTTTTGATCAATAGAGCATTATGTACAGTTATATACAGACCCTAGCATATCAATTATCATAGTTGAAGTGCAATCACATAATCATTTTAAATTTTTCAATGAGGACCATTTTACACTTACAAGCTACTAAAAATCCTATAGACATTTCTATATACATTAACAACCTAAACATGAAAATTCTACTAGATGTACACTTGAGAAAAAAGAAACATGGCAAGAAAAAGTTCCAAGTGACAAGATACCCCACCCCTCCAAAAAAAGAGTGCATTGCTCTCAATGTACCAAAGCAAAAATAAATAGTAATGCATAAGGAGCGAACATACATAGTATGCCCTAGGCATTATGTTGTGCCTCAGAAGTGGCACCTCAAATGGATTCTCACCCGTATATATAGGTCCAATAGAAGTACCACTCCTTGAAGATCCAATACGTGTCATCTCAAACATCTATTTCTCTCACTCATACCTCTCTTTGGCTTCTCACGGAGAAACTTTTTGAGACTTTTTTTTATCTTCCTCCTATCAGCCTCAAGAGTATCAAAAAAAAGATTCAATCACTACTTTTGCCATTTCTTTTTTTCTTTCATTGGAAGCTCAATAGGAGGGATGGTACCCTAATCCTCAACTAACGTCCATGTGACTATAGGAGCACTAAAAAAATACATCAAGTCATAAGTGGAATTAGGTGGAGTGGCATGGGCCGACTGTACTCCAAGCCTAGTTATCTCCTGTCATATCGAGGTTAAATAATATAATGTAAAATCCACCTCCCATGCGCTCAAACTATCAAAATAAGTAGTGAAATGTGCCTTCTAGTTGTCAAACTGCCCATAGAGAATGTCTATCTCATCTCTAAAGTTAGTCCTAAGGAGATTCTCTGGCCTGTGCACATGTGGCATCCTTTCCAAACCCTAATCTATTATTCCCTAAATCTGCCAATGATCATTCACCAACTGGGAAATGAACTCATAGAGTGTAGTGACGTACATCCTATGGCCTACTGTCGCATTAGGGGATGCATTTTCACCCTCCTACTGAATAAAAGCCTTGCTTGGAGGTGCGACAATAGGAACTCAATCAATTAATAAAGAAACTTGTGGTGGACCCTGAAGAAAGACAAATGACCCTATTGGCCTATTCACTTTAGCCCTATACACTGGGTTGTTAACATCTTTTATTCGAGTAATGTTCATGACCTTTGATAAAGTAACCCTTTCATCAACAAACTTCCTTTATGATACTCTACAATGGTAACATAATATATTGATTCGGCAAGGTAAAGGTAGCCCATCCTTCTATCTAAGGACCTAGTCGCACGCTTCAGTTGCAATACTCTAACTTGCATTCATGCCATACCAAGGTCTAATGCATGCTACCAGGGTTGCTTAGGCCAACAAATGGGTTTTGTCATTGCTCATTAGATGCAATCTAGAAGAGACACAAGCCTTTTAAGACATAGTACGAAAGGTCAAAAATGCCTTCATGATCGAGACTCATAGGTCAGTAACCCATGCAGCCTCAACACCTTCTATGGAAATCATTTTTTTGATCTATCTAATCATATGGGCGTTGCACTCTTAGTTTTTCATGCGGTCCTCATTTGTTATAAACTTGTGACATGATTCATATACTCTTGATGGGGGTTGAGTGAAATTATGGCAATGGAGGAACCTATTAATGGTGGACTCTGACATGTCTACCCATGTGGCTCTCATATCTATGTACTCTAGATGTGGTAATTTTGACACTAATTACTTTTTCTCCTTTCACGATCGCAACCAATGATAAAGTTTAATAAAGATGTAACATAGGTTGAATAAAATTCCTGAGTCAGAGACACTCCATAATACCCCTAGGACTCAATCATTTAGAAACAAATGGTGGGCAACAATTAACTTTGTTAGCTCGAGCACCGTAGCTAGGTTATTAGTTAAAACTTGTATCTTAGGTAGCACCACCCTATTTCGGAGACCTATGCACCATTTGGTGAATCCTTGCTGATAGATTTTCTTTGCACCCAGAACAGTCCACCTATTCTAAAAATATTAGACAAGTTGTTTTTTAGCAAAGAAATGTTCAACCTGGGAAGTGGCATCCCAAACCTCGCTTTTATCACTATTCTCACCATCAACCTTATCCTGTTGTTAGGGGATCTCTCTATGGTCCTACACTACCCCTATCTCAACCAAGGCATTGTCATATTGATGTGCTGCCAAAATACAACATATTTAATGCTAAAAACATGGGATTTTGTGCATTCTCAAAGCAATGTTAGTAGATTTTATGTTTGTTTTGTCAGGTTTTGCAGGATTTCAGTGTTGGCTTGGTTTTGAGTTTGAAGTATAAATTTGCAGGACATTTGGCAGTTTACGAGACCCTCTATGGGCCGTAGGTCATTCCTCAAGTCATAGAGGGGGTTTTGTTTGTTGTCCCAATGAAGGGTTGAAATGTGAGTCCCACTCTACGAGAGCAAAACATGAATCGTAGATCATCATACGAGTCATAGAGTGTGGTCTGAATTAAAGAGTAGAAAGTGAAAAGTTGCTGAAAGTGGCTTAGCGAAATCCTTCATGGGTCGTGGAATCCTACACGACTCGTGAAAAAGGTTTATTGAAAGATGCCAGTAGCTTCAATAATATTCCACGAGACCCCCATTCACGAGCCGTAAAGGTTGCTCGTGACTGGTGCCGACACAATTATCCTATTTCGTTTCAGCTTTGTATTTTAAGTACTATAAAAAGGTTTTTACATTTTTATCAGATATAGAACGTGATAGAACATTGGAGATAGTACTTTTAGAGAGAGAATATCAAGATTGAGAGTCTGTGAACAGTATTTTGTGATTTCATTAATTCAAGTTTGCAATTTCATTGAGATTTTGGATTTTGTTCATCAATTTTTGTTGTGTAAGTAATTTAATTATGTATTCTTCTTACATGATTTCTGATCATACCTCAAACATGCATGGCTAAATCCACAAGTAGGGTTGTGGGTACCATGAAAAACTAACTAAGCTAAAATTGGATTACTTGCAATTTCTTCGATGGTGTTAGGATGTATTAATTAATTTTTTCACTTTAACTGATTTTTAATGGAAGACCTACGTTAGAAATCACCTAGTATCACTTTCTCAATCTAGGAAGTGACAAATAGGAACAAAATTAATTAATAGAGGTTGATCGATTTCTCTTAACTAATCAGTCTACTAGGGGTTGTAGTTTTGGTCTTGGATAAAAAGTAAGGGTTAGTAATGCAACATCACAGAAACCAAACAAGTAATGTGATGAAATTCACCTAGATGCCCAATCAAGGATTTAGGAGAACATAACTTATTGTCCTGCACCTACACACCAGAAAAGAGTCGCAAGTATCCAGGAAAACTTAGTTAGTGAGTCATAGGGAACACGTAGCCCTAGTTCACTTCTCTTCTGATTATAAACACTTGCTATTTTAGTTTAGAATTTATTTTTAATTAAAAATCCCCCCTTTGTTATATTTATTTTCCATTTTCCTGCTTCTAGGATATTTTAGGGTATATCAATTCACTTTACAGAAGTGTGTTATCCAGAGTCTACTATATTCCTCGTGGGAATGATCTTAACCCATGTTAGGTTAAATACTTGAGTACGATTGCTTCAAAACCTCCAAATAGGGGTATGTGCTAAGCGTTAGCGTCAGACATCGAAATCATTTAGTGGCACCGTTGCCGGGGACTACAGCTAGACTTGATTAACACACTATAATTTGATAGATTGCTCTTTATTTCCCTAATTTTACATTTTCTGTTGTTTTTGTCTTTATTTAGGGTGCAGGTGAACAATGCATGTCAACTATGAGAAGTCAAGGCACTCCCTTTGTTCCTATTGATCCATAGATTGAGCAAACTAGAAGACGAATAGCTCGACAACCTGGTAATGATGTTGAGAATGCAACTAATGTTGTGTTGAATCCTAATGAGGACAACCCACCCATAGTTATTCCACAGCCTGAGGGACTTTGAGCCGCCATAAATGATTGGAATCAATATTGGTTGAACCCGATGGCTATGGATGTCATAGGAGCGATAGTGTTATCTCCACTTTTGGATGACACTAAGTTCGTCGTGTCAAGTGGGTTGTTGGAGATACTTTAAAATCATGGGTTGTTCGCAGGGCTATCATCAGAGGATCCACACAATAACCTATATAACATTGTTTTTGTCTGTAAGAGTGTAACGCAGAATCAAAATCTGCCCATAAAGTTCGATCACCAGTTGGGCTGAATTGTAGATAACCTTTTTGGAGGGGTATTTCCCCATCTCTAAAAAGCTCAAGTTGAAATAGGAGATTAATAAATTTGAACAATTTCCTGGTGATTTAATTAGTTCTACATGGGTATGGTTTTCAAAGTGTTTGAGAAGGGTTCCCGACCCCAATATTGTAGATGAATCCCTGGTTGAAATCTTCTATAGAGCCCTTGATGAAAATGAGCAAGTTGTCGCTGATACCATCATGGGTGGATCATTGATAGATAATACCTTCCAGGAAATCACTGAGAGGCTAGAGAGGGTGGTCAAAATTAATTGCGCATGGGGCACAAGGGACAATGACATAACAAGGAGCTCATTTGTTTTTACTACTACTCCGATGCAAACACAGGTCAGTGAAGAAGTGATGCGGAAACTTGCACGGATTAGTACCAATGTGGAGTTACTGATGAAGCAGAATGCATAGAAGGTAAATATTGTCGCTCATTATCCTGTCCGAGCGCCGTGTATGAGGAATCCTATTTTGAGGATGAGGCTTGTCTCGTAGATGAGTAGACGGGGGGGGGGGGGTTTGCATCCTAATACCCAGGGGTTCAATCTGGACTACTGGCGCTAAGGGAAAAGAAACCAAGGTCGGAACTACCGACGAGAGGGACCTTATAATAACAATAACAGGGGTGACTTCTATGATCTAAATAGAGTCCAAGAGAGAGATATTGAGTGGCATCATAGAGATAGTTACAGAAGCAACACTTATGTTCAATCTAACAATCGTGATTCTGGTACAGGTTCGTCCAGGGTCGAGGAGAACTTTGATAGATTACTGAAGAAGGCTGATGCGCAGGATGAGACAGTGAGGGGGATGAAGACTGACATCTCCAATATTAATCATAAGATAGATTCTCATTCAGTTGCAATCAACCATCTTAGGCAACAATTCGGCTAGATCTCGACCAAACTCAACCAACACCAAAAGGGTACTTTGCCCAGCAACACTGTTCAAAATCCAAAGAATGAAGGGCAGTGTATGGCTATCACAACTCGCAGTGGAAAGCAAAGCACTGATGCTCTAATGCCTGTAGATGATAATGAGGTTCGTGATGAGGGTGTTGTGGATAAGCAATCCAAAATTGGAGATGTTAGTGTTCGGACTGAGGAAAGAAATGTTGCGCCAACACAGTTAAGACCCATTCCTCGACCTCCTCCTCCTTTCCCATAAATATTAGAGAAAACGAAGGAGGAAGGTAAGTTCAAACACTTTCTTTCCATGTTAAAGTAGATTTTTATCAACATCCCACTAATTGAGATGTTGGAGAAGATGCCCGGATACACCAAGTTTATGAAGGATATGGTGACGAAGAAGTGCACCATGAGTCAAGAGCTCTCACAAGAGCTCCAACATTGCATTACTATCTCTACCTAGTCCTTGGTGTAGAAAAGAAGGGATCCCGAGGCATTTACTATTCCCTGCACTATAAGAGATGTTGAGTTCGCAAGGGCATTATGTGATCTTAGTGCTAGAATTAACTTGATGCCCCTTGTGATTGTCAAGAAGCTTGGCCTGGAAGCCCCTATACCTACTAGCATGCGTCTCTTGATGGCTAACCGTACTGTGAAGAAGACGGTGGGAATCTTGCATGATGTCCTTTTCAAGGTGGACAAATTCATATTCCCCGCAGAATTTGTGATCTTATACTACGAAGTTGACTTTGAAGTCCCAATTATCTTGGGAAGGCCTTTCTTGGACACTAGTACAACCCTAGTGGACATGGAATCCGGCCTCCTCAAGTATAAATTGAATGACGAAGAAGTCACCTTCAACGTTGGCAGATCGATGAAGAGGCCAAATGATCTTAAGATGGAGGTTTGGGCTATTGATGAAGTTTGAGTAATTAGATAGCCTATGTTGTGCTGTGACAATAAATCAGGCGCTATTTGGGAGGCAACCCAAGACTGAGAGAGGTGCTTAGGCACCCAAGTATGTTTCTTTTGACCCCAGTTCCTTATATTTTACTTACGTGCATTGAGGATGATGTATAATATTTTGATGGGGTGTGGGTGGTTTTATGGCCTCAATGATATCTGAGTAACTTTGGCCTATAACTACCCCAATATTTGATTCCAAAGAGTTTTCTTGCTTGTGTTCTTTCCCTACGAATTTTATTTTATGTTGAACCGACATATTTACGATGTTTTAGGTAGCATGTATAGTACATAGTATTGATATCCATAGCATAGCATTTATTTGTAAAAAATGATATCCACTATTTTTTTGTTTTGCTAGTTGGATAGTAACCATGCATGATTAGGTTATCTAATAGTGTTTGTTATGATAAGTGCGTGACTGTGATAAAAAGCATGATTTGGTAGCTGTGTTAACATGTAAAGCAGTGAGATGAGTGAGTGAGCATAATTGCATGATTCTCTACTGTGCTTTAATTCAGAACTTGCCCTGTTACTCGGGATTTAACCTCTAGGTTAGTTGGTTAGAAAATGATCTTAGGCCATTATTCTGATTTAGCCCACTTAGCTGAAATTTAACCAACCAAAGATGTTAATTATCCCTTGATCCCTATTTATGAGCCTAACTTGACCTTATTCTTTGTAAACCTAATAAGCTTGGACCTTAATAAATGATAACCCCAAACTTGGCTCTTGTCTTTCCTTGAATATTGTGAACCTCAACTCAGGATAAAATCCTAAGTTGAGGGCGGCTACCCAAAAAGTGGCCCTGTTTTGGAGGATAGATATTGTGCACCTCATCTTAGGCCAAAACCCTAAGTTTAGGGTGGCTGGTATAAGGAGAAGTCATAAAAAGGGTAAAACACTTAGTGATACAAAGAAAGGAATAAAAAGAATGAAAAGGGTGCAAGAAAAATGATAAATTTGCCAAAGTTCAAAATAATATACATGAATAAGGGCAAAGTGCTAAAAAGAATAAAAAAGTACCTTGAAACATTTGAAAAATAGGAAAAAGGGAGAAGAAAAGAAAAATGATAGGTTGGTAGGGTGAAAGTGGTGAATAATGTAGTATGAAGAAGGGCCGCAGTCTCTATGTGTCTATATAATCACCGCAAAGCCCCTTGAGTCTACATTACAAGCTTAAAAAATCCTAATGTGATCCTAGTCAGACTAGTCAATAGGTCATAAATCTAGAGTATAGGGGAAAAAATATTGTATTAGGCACAATAATTGAATATCTTTTGTGAGAGTGAGTGTTTTGATATAGTTCCAATGAACTTGAATTGAAACTATCACCCAGAGTGTATGATAGGACTTCTTTTTGTGAGGGCACTTGCAATGCATTGTTGATACTTAACTAATTTAGTGATATGTTGCTTATTTAAGGTCGCATAGCTTGTCATAGTTGTACTGTTGGAGTTTTATAGTCTGCATTGGTTTACTAGATAGCTAGCTGATTTGTGTTTTGAGGAGACTTGGGTATCTATTGGGATTTTGATGTATTTTGTGCTAATGGGTTTATGTCTGTGTGTCTTTGTGCTGCTTAAGTAGATTGAGTCCGTCTCTTGAGGACAAGCAACAATTTTAAGTGTAGGGTGTTGATGTGCTGCCAAAATACAATACTTTTAATGCTTAAAACTTGAGATTTTGTGTGTTCTCAAAGCGATGTTAGTAGATTTGATGTTTGTTTTGTTTGTTTTTACAGGATTTCAGTGTTGGCGTGATTTAGAGCTTGAAGTACAGATTTGTAGGAAATTTAGTTGTTTACGAGACCCTCTGCGGGTTGTGGGTCATTCCACGAGTCATAGAGGGGGTTTCGTTTGTTATCCTAGTGAGTGGTTGAAAAGTGAGTCCCTCTCTATGAGAGCCAAACACGAGTTGTAGACCATCATATGAGTTGTAGAGTGTGGTCATGAATTGAAGAGTAGAAAGTGAAGAATTTCTGAAAGTGGCTTAGAGGAAACCCTTCACGGGTTGTAAAATCCTATACAACTCATGAAGAAGGTTTTGTGAAAGATGGCAGTAACTGCAATCACATTCCACGAGACCCCAACTCACGATCCGTGAATTGTCTCATGAGCTATAAAAGTTACTTGTGACTGGTGCCGACACAATTATCCTATTTCATTTCAGCTTTGTATTTTCAACACTATAAATAGGTTTTTAGGTTTTTATTAGATATAGAGCATGATGGAAATTAGAGATAGTACTTTTACAAAGAGAATATCAAGATTGAGAGTTTGTGACTAATATTTTGTGATTTCGTTAATTCAAGTTTGCAATTTCAATGAGATTTTTGGATTTTGTTCATCATTTCTTGTTGCGTAAGTAATTTAATTATGTATTCTTCTTATATGATTTCTGATCATACCTCAAGCATGTGTGGCTAAATTCACAACTAGGGTTGTGGGAACCACGACAAACTAACTAAGATAAAATTGGATTACTTGCAATTTCTTGGATGGTCTTAGGATCTATTAATTAATTTCTTCACTTTAACTAATTTTTAACGGAAGGTCTACGTTAAAACTCTCCTAGTATCACTTGCCCGATCCAGGAAGTGACAAATAGGAAAAGAATTAATTAATAGAGATTGATTGATTTCTCTCAACTAATTAGGCTACTAGGGGTAGTAGTTTTGGTCTGGGATAAAAAGTAAAGGTTAGTAATGCAACATCACAAATATCGATCATATAATGTGAAAAACTTCACCTAGATGGCCGATCAATGATTTAGAAGAACATAACTTACTGTCCTGAACCTACATACCAGAAAAGAGTCACAAGTATCAATGAACACTTAGTTAGGGAGTCATGGGGAACACGTAGCCCTAGTTCGCTTCTCTTCTGATTACAAACACTTTCTATTATAGTTTAGATTTTTTTTAATTGTAAATCCCCCTTTGTTATATTTATTTTCCATTTTTCTATTTCTGAGAGATATTAGGGTATATCAATTCAATTTACAGAAGTGTGCTAATTAGAAGTCTACCATATTCCTTGTGGGAATGATCCTAACCCATGTCAGGTCAAATACTTGAGTACGACCACTTCAAAACCTCCAAGTAGGGGTATGTGCTAAGCGTTAGCGTCGAATAGCGAGAGCACATATCCCTTAGAGCTTCCCTCCCCCTCATATTGGTAGAGCACAACTCTTGCGGTGGTCGGGTCTTTGTTGTTCGAGTTAGATATAAAGAAATGACACTTATGCATTGGAGTTCATAACTACCGAGGATTCATCACTCGAGCCACTCCTTGTGTAGTGACTAGACTGCTCTAAAGGTTAGTCATGGAGTCTTTACCGGGACTCTTTCCTACGCGATGCAGTTCTTTTGTGTGGTCCTATTTATCATGTAAGCCATATGTAATGAAACATGTTAGACAACCAACCAGGACATGTGCTGCACTTGCGGGTACTCATACTTCTTTTGTGCATAGAAAAGTGACAATAACCTGTAAGAATGGCATCGACCGATCTATAATAGGAAAATTGAACTAACTCAATAAATAACATTATGATGCAAACAACAAAGAAAACAATAACATTTGGAATATAAGTTCCCCTGCATGAGACCCTACACAGGCTTTGGTGCGCACCATGGTCTATAAAGGGCATCATGGTGTGGAGTTGGTCCGCAGCAATAACCCATCAACATGCAATGAACCAAAAATGGAAGCAAATGCACTTTTAAACAACAATAGGGTCAAACATAACAAGTCAATACATTTCTAATGCCCAAAACAAATGAAAAAGCAACACAAATCATAAAAGGAAAACACATAGTTGGAAAACCAGCAAAAGATAATGAAGGACACACTAAAAACCATGGAACTAGGGCAAAATTTGTGTTAAGGATGTAGGAGTGAAGGATTTTTGGAATCGGTGTATTGGAGGGAAATTTTGAAGAAGAAAATGAAAGGGATCTAGTTTAATGAAAATAACATGGGAAAATTTTGATACTAGTCAAACTGAGTCAGGCCTGAAAACCTATGTACAGGACATGTCATGGACGTAGTGTACACCACAGTCCATGGAGGGTTCCATAATGAGGAACTCATTGGTTTAAAAGGGAAGAAAATAAACTCACTAGTCCATTAGTCCCTTCATAGTTTGTGGAATTCACCACAAGTCATGAAGAAGTCCATTGACTACATGTATTGTCAAGGATCCTGTACGATGGACCTTCACGATCTATGGTATGCACTACGGGTTGTGGAAGGCTTCATGGTGGGTGCCTTTACACGTTGTCGCATTTGCAGTCCAATCTATCACTCGCATCCATGTAGATACATGTTATGTACCTTTAGAGTATACCATCACAAGCATCCATGTAGCACACTATAATATAACATCTAAATTATCGACAAGAATAATAAAGCTAACTACACAATACAAATAAAGTCCATGGGTTTTCCCTATGAAATCCCTAATTCAACATCACGACATGACACAACAGATTTGACTACTAAGTCTTTGTCAAACAAGTATTCCTCAATAAGCTTTGTCTCTTCTAACGCTCCCAGATACAACTTCACTTGCTATCCATTCACCTATAACCTATGTCCATCTAAAGCTTAAAGTTAAATTATGCCATCAGTAAACACTTACGTCATAGTAAAAGGCCCATACCACTTTGATCTAAATTTTTCTTGAAACCGCAACATTGAATTGTACAATAACACTTTTTCCACAACACCGAAACTCATTTTCTCATTGTGCTTATCATGATAAAACTTCAGCCGGTATTTATACAAGGCAATACTCTCATAAGCCGTAATCAGAATTCGTCCAATTCATTAAGTTGATCGAGTCTAAAGTTTGTAGCTTCTCCCTAACTCAGATTTAGCCTCTTCAAAGCCCATAATACTTTATGCTCAAGCTCTATAGGCAGATGGTAGGCTTTTAAAAAAACTATTTTGTATGGAGAAATACCAATTGGTGTTTAAAAGTCATCCAATATGCCTATAGTGCATCATCAAATTTCTTGGTCCAGTCAGTTTAAGTGGCATTTACTATCATAGCTAGAATTTCCATTATCTCTCTATTTAAGACCTCAAGCTGTCCACTAGATTGTGGATTATATAGAGTTACAACTTTGTACTTTTTCACACCATAGTTAGTTAAAAGAGAAAAGAATATCTTATTACAGAAATATGAACCCTAACAACTAATGATAGCTCTAAAGTCCCAAAATGGGAATAAATATTCCTTCTCAAAAAACCTGCAAAACTGTTGCTCTCATTATATGGTAGATCAACAACCTCCACCCACTTGGAGGCATAGTCAATTATAATTGGGATATACTTCATACCATATGAGCTCACTAATAGCCCTATGAAGTCGATATTAAAAAATATGAAATAGTTTAACTTCAAGGATACGGGTCATAGGTAACTCTCGCCGATTAGAGATATTTCCCTATGATTGGCATTGATCACAACGCGTCGCCAAATCATGAGCATCCTTGTAGATAGAGGTCCAGTAATACCTATACTACAAAATCTTTCAAGTTGTCCTTGCAAATTATGGTGTCCACCTACTAGAGAAGATTGGTAGGCTTCAACAATACATTTCGACTTCCTGGACACACAACCTAATGACATTTTCTGCACATATCCTGAATAAAAATGGCTCATCCCAAAAGCACCTACTAACGTCATGTAAAAATTCTTCCCCTGGTAGATGATAAGGTCCTCATGAAAAATATCTCTAACAAGATAGTTATCCAAATTAGCAAAGCAGGGAATAAGATCAAGAGTAATGGGTAATACCTTTTCATTTGGAAATGAGTCGTCAATGTCTAGAATATCATTACCTCTAGATTCAGCTTCCAGTCTGGACAAATAATAAACCACATATTTTTTCTCCCTTTTCTACCTTTGACCTTAAATCCAAACTCCTGTAGCAGAAGAACACTTCTTGTTAGTCTGAGCTTGATATCATATTTAGTCAACAGATATCGCAAAGACACATGGTGTAAAATCCACATGCTTTTAGGCTTGGAAGACTGAATTACAGGATTTTTGCTAAAAGTTTTACCCTATGAGCCAATTGATGGCCCATAGAAGTATCCACAAATAATAGGTGGGTTTACGGAAAGTTCCCAGTGAAAATGGAAAATTAGGGAATTTTTGGAAGTTGAATCGTGTGATACCGGATGGACCATATAAGGAACCATGGACTGTCAACAGGTCTTGTAGGAAGAGGCCTTGAGAAAGCTCAAAATTTGTTACACTAATCTCTATGATCCATAAGTTGATTCACAACCTGTAGATAGGGTTTCGTGAATGGATCTAGCAATTTTTGATGAAGGGAGTTTTTGACATTTTTAATTCATATAAGCCCTAAACTATATCATTTTGGCTACAACAACTTATTTAACCAATCTAACCTATATAAGTCTTATTCGTAATTCATTCAAAGCTTTTAGTTTTCAAGGGTTCTCAATATTTCTCTCTCTAAGTCAAGAATTCTATTAAAGCTAAAGCTTGATGGCCTGACTAATGATTTTAATATTTTCTTCTTAAATTCTAATGGTTCTACTTGAGGTATGTAGGGCTTCATTCATGGATTATTTTCATCCATGAAACCCAATCCAAATCTTTCCTTTTATCAAAGTTTTATGATGAATCCTTATGGGTATTTAATCCATGATTCCTAATTCATGAATTTTTATTCCTATATAATGATTATGTCTAATTATGCATGAATTACATGATGAATATGATTTTCAAGTAAAAGTATGTGATCTCAAAGTATGCATGATTAGGGTTAATTGATTTTATGTGGGTTCCCTTATCAATGATATAATCTAACTTTTAATTGCATGTTTTGTCTATGAATCCTATTCGATTGTAAGATTTTAACAAAGTTTTCATTGGACCCACACTTATCCATAGTCTCTTATGATGAAGTTATGTATTTCCATGATTATGATCTTAAGTATGAAATGATATGTTTTAAATATTTATGATAATAATGTGTGAAATCTATGATGATGCTATGATAAAGAGGATGATGCAACCCTAATGATTATGATGATAGTGTTAAGCTAGGAATGTCTAATGGGACTATGATGAAAAGCAAAGTAGATGGACTATTCTTATGACACGATATTTTGTAAAAACAATGATGACTACTTATGAATTATGAAAGAATAATTTTAATAAAGTATGAACCATGTTGAAATCTATGTATAAGCATGATTTATGTATTCCATAGGATATTACTTTACACCAAATGAGTTTAGGGGAGGGGACTCCACCTAAGTTGTCCTTAATGTTATGCCTATCTCTCTCATAACTATGTGCCACCATAGGGATGATCATTAGGTGCCTATATGATATTATGTTAGTGGATCTATATAAGTAAAACATATGCCAAAAGGGGAAGGCTCCCGTAAGGTTCATGTTGAAGCACTCGCCGAAATGGGAAGGCTCCCATAAGGTAAGGTATAGTCTACCCTGGCAAAGTAGACTAATCATTCACTCGATGTAGATGCAACATCAAGATTCCATGCAATAGTCTGAATGGTCTTATATGTTTGTTATGGTCTTATTTCCACATATATATGCTGAGGTTATGAAAGGATTTATGTTGCTTATTCCTATGATTTTAAACTTGCACGTTCATACATAATTTGTCCTTATCCTATTCACTATATTTATGCATATTGATATTATTGTTATGTCATTTGGTTCTTGGAATGTCGACATGCTTAGTGCATTCTATATACTAACACTTACTTCTTTACCTAAATGATCTAACCATGTAGGGACAGACGATGAGATGACTATTCCATTATGTAGCTAGATACAAGTTCTAGAGCTTGAAAACTTATTGGTGAATTCCCATGATTCGGGAATGAACATTTATGATGCTTTTTCTTTATGTTGAGTATTGTCATTTTTTATATTTTGATGTATATCTTGAGGGTGAGCTAATGAGCTATGTGCTAGACCCTGCCAAAATCTATGATATAGGCATGATTTGAATGTAATGGCTTGATGTATATTCCCCTATGGGAATTATTATACTCTCATTTTATGTACTTGCACTTGCTTATTCTCTTATGAATATTTATTTTACCTTATGAATTCTTATGATATGCACACAAGGCTTGGATGGGATGTGTTTAGGTGTCACATTCATTGTGCCATAGCTAGGCCCTAGGTTCATGTGATGACAAAAGTGGTATCAGAGGACAATGTTTGAAAGCATCCTAGGGAGTCTAACATGCCACTTCAAGTAGAGTCTTGTTCATTGGTGTGAAGCGTGCAACATCCATGAATAGGAGGATATGAGATATTTTTGGGAGAACTTCACTTCTTTTGTATTCTTTATCGTGCCTTCAAAGAATCCTTATCCTAATGTTTCTCCCTTAATATTTTTAGAAATTTCTCCACAACGTGCTCCATTGCTTAGGGGAAATGATGTTAATGCGGAACAAGTTCCTTCGGCTCCTCAAGCTCCCCAAGTGCTTCAAGCAGGCCAAGTGTCTAATGATGAGTTTAGAGTCACAATCACTAGGTTGGCACAAGTCATTGCTTCTCCAAAGACTCCAACTCTGACTTCGAGGATAAGGGATTTCTCTATGATGAATCCCCCAAAGTTTCATGGTTTGAAGGTGGATGACAATCCACAAGAGCTTATTGAGGAGGTGCAAAAGGTTATGGAGATTATAGGGGTATCTTTTGAAGAGCAGGACGAATTGGTGGCTTACCAACTTAAGGGAGTTACTCATGTTTGGTTCACTCAATGGAGGTATGAGAGAGTGGAGTAAAGGTGCTATTGAGTAGGAGATGTTTAAGGTTGATTTCCTTGATCATTTCTTCCCTTTTGAGATAAGGTAAGCTAAAGTGATAAAATTCATGAACTTGAAGCAAGGTGGAATGAGTGTGAGGGAGTATGCCCTCAGGTCACCAAGTTGTCCAAGTTTTCTCCTTTCGTCGCCAACTCAAGGGCCCGTATGAACAAGTTCAAATTGGGCGTGTCCAACTTGGTAAAAATAGAATGCAAGGTTTCCATGCTCATTAATGAAATAGATATCTCTAGACTCATTATGTATGCCAAACAAGTGGAGAGTGAGAAACTTTAAATTATGAGGACAAGAGTGTACAAAAGGGCTCATTATGATGGTGGGTTCTCTTATGGTAAGTTCAGCGGTGGCTAATTCTAACAAGACCAAGGGTCTTGTAAAGGTGCTCCTTGAAGTTTTAACAAAGAGAAATGGGAAAATGCTAAGGCTCAAGGTAATAATGGAAAAGGTGGTGTTATTCTTTCTAAGCGCCTTAGGTGTGGAAAGACACATGCGGGAGAATGATTGAGAGGAACAAATGGTTTCTTTGGTTATTGAAAGATAGGACACAAGATTGTCGAATGTCCAAATGTTGCTAATAAAGGTAAGGAAGGGCATCCACAAGGCCATGTAGCTCAAAGAGGGAAAGTGAAACAAGGTACCCAAGATCAAGGTGGTGGTCCACGTGTTAATAGATTCTATGCTTAGCATGCTAGACAAGAGGTTGAGGACGCTCCCAATATGGTTACCAGTATGTTAAAAGTCTTTGATCATGATGTGTATTGTTTGCTTGACCCTGGTGCTAATATGCTTTTTGTTACCCCTTATGTTGCGATAAAGTTTGATGCATCTCCAAAAGTTTTAATAGAGCCTTATTCGGTCTATACCCTTATTAGTGAGTCAATCCTAGCCAGGAAAGTCTATCGAAATTAACTTGTGTCGGTCTTATATAAAGTCTTCCTATGTGATCTAGTTGAGCTTGATATGACAAATTTTGATGTAATCCTTTGTATGGATTAGTTACATGCATCCTATGCTTTTATTAACTTTAGGAGCCGTAAGGTCACATTCCAAGTCCCCAATAAGCCCATCATAGAATGGAAGATAACCAATTCTATGTTCAAAGGGAAGTTTGTCTCTTATATGAAAGTTATGAAAATGATTTCCAAAGGTTGTCTATATCATGTTGTCTAAGTCATAGATGTTGAGTCTCATGTTCCTACTCTTTATTCAGCCCCTATAGTAAATGAGTTTGCTGATGTCTTTTTTGATTTCTTACTTGGCATTCCTCCTATAAGGAAAATTGATTTTTGTATTTATCTTTTTCTTGACATCTAACCTATTTCTATACCCCTATATCGAATGGCCTCAATAGAGTTGAATGAATTAAACGAACAACTAAAAGATTTTCTCGTTAAGGTGTTCATAAGTCCTAGTGTGTCACAATGGGGTGTTCTTGTATTGTTTGTAAGGAAGAAGGATGGTTCACTCTGGATGTGTGTGTATTATAGGCAATTGAATAAAGTGATGATTAAAAACAAGTATCCGCTCCCAATGATAAATGACCTATTTGATCAATTATAAGGTGCAAGGTATTTTTCTAAGATTGATATCCGGTCCTAATACCAACAAATAAGGGTAAAGGAAGATGACATACCAAAGATTTCATTTAGAACTTGATATGGTCATTTTGAGTTTTTGGGTATGTCATTTGGACTAACAAATTCCCTTGCCCCTTTTAAGAATTTGATGAATAGGATTTTCAAATCATACTTGGACATGTTTGTGGTAGTGTCCATAGATGATATATTGGTCTACTCAGGTGATGTGAAGGATCATGAAGACCATTTGAGGATTTTATTGCAAACATTGAGATATAAACAACTCCTTTCCAAGTTTAGCATATGCGAAATTTTTCTATGATTGGTGGCTTTTCTTGGTTACATTATTTCGGGTGATGGTATTAGATTTGACCCAAGGAAAATGGAGGCTATAAAGAATTTGAATACACCATTGTCTCCATATGATATTAGAAGCTTCTTGGGTTCTGGTGGATTTACAAATGGTTTGTTGAGGGATTATCTTCCATTGCTTCTCCTTTGACAAGGTTGACGCAAAAGAATGTGAAATTCCAATTGTCCAATAAATGTTAGAAGAGTTTTCAAATATTAAAGGATCATCTTATTTTGGCTCCTATTTTTACGTTTCCTGAAGGTTTGGATAGTTTTGTTGTGTATTGTGATGCCTCACATATAGGCTTGAATTGTGTTTTGATGCAACAAGGAAAAGTCATTGCATATGCTTTAATAAAGCTTAAAGTGCATGAAAATAACAATCCTACGAAAGATCTTGAATTTTTGGCTGTTGTATTTGCATTAAATATTTGGTGACACTATCTATATGGGGTACATGTTGATAAATTCAACGACCACAAGAGTTTTCAATATGTGTTTAGACAAAGGGATTTCAATCTAAGGCAAATAAGATGGTTGTGACTTTTGAAGGATTATGACATGAGTGTGACGTATAACCCCGACAAGGTTAATAGTATGGCTGATGCATTGAGTGGAATGTCTATAGGTAGCATAGAGCATGTTAATAGTGAACATAAAGAGTTGGTCAAATAATTGCATAGTTTTTCTTGTTTAGGTATGAGGTTGAACAATTTGAGTGATTGTGGTATGTTGGTGCTAAATGGTGCGGAGTCGTCTTTAATAGAGGAGATTAAAACAAAAGAAGACATGAATAACACCTTGGTTGAATTCAAGAAACTAGTGGTTGATAGAAAGGTTTAGGTTTTTTCACAAAGTGAAGATAGAGTATTGCGTTATCAATAGTGGTTATGTGTACCTAATATGGACGGGTTAAGGGAGAAGATACTTAAGGAAGCTCATAACTCTAAGTATTATATTCATCAAGGATCAACGAAAATATATAGAGATTTGGGGGAAGTGTTTTGATGGAACAATATGAAGAAAGACATAGAAAAGTATGTGATGGGATGTGCAAATTATCCACATGTAAGAGTGGAACACCAAAAACCCAGTAGTTTGACTCAAGATATTGTGATACCTAGTTGGAAATGAGAGGTAGTGAATATGGATTTCATTACGGGTTTACGAAAGACTATAAAATAATTTGACTCCATATGGGTGGTTATGGATAGAATGACAAAAACAATCCACTTTTTGCTGGTCAAGACTTCTTATGGTGTCGAGGATTGTGCTAAGGTTTATATCTAAGAGTAGGCAAAGTTGTATGGGGTACCATTATCTATTATATCAGATAGAGGTTCTCTATTCACTTCTCATTTTTGGAAGTAATTCAAAAGAGAATTTGGTATGAAAGAGAAGCTAAGTACCACATTTCATCCTAAAAAAGATGGACAAGCCTAAAGGACAATAAAAACACTAGATGATATGTTGAGGGTTTTTGTGCTTGATTTCAAAGGACGTTGGGATGATCACTTACCTCTTATATAATTTTCTTATAACAACAGTTTTCATTTAAGTATTTGTATGGCTCCATTTGAAGCTTTGTATGGTAGGTGGTGTAGATCACCAATGGTATGGTTTGAAGTTGGAGAAATTTCCTTAATTGGACCAGATTTTGTGCTTGATGATTTGGAGAAGGTGAAAGTCATAAGGAAAAAGAATTAAAGCTTCCCAAAGTCATCAAAACTCATGTTCCAATGTTAGGAGAAGAGAACTAGCATTTGATGAAGGTGATTGGGTGTATTTGAATGTTTCCCTAATAAACGTAGTGATGTGTTTTGGCAAAAAGGGCAAATTGTGTCCTAGATACATGCGACCTGATAAGATAGTAAAGATAATTTAAGAAGCAGGTTGCGAATTGGATTTTCCTATGGAATTAACTATGGTTCATTCAGTGTTTCATATTTCGATGCTAAGGAAATGCTTGGGTGACCCAAATTCTATCATTCCAATGAAGGATGTATCTGTTGAGGAAAATTTGACTTATGAAGAAGGATCGGTTGAAATTTTGGACCGATAATTTATGAAATTGAGGAATAAAAAGGTTGCATCTATCAAGGTGTTATGAAGAAATCAACAAGTTGAAAGTGCTGCTTTAGAGGTCGAGCCAGACAAGATGAAATGATACCCTTTCCTATTTTCTTCTATTCAAGCCTAAGGTACCCAATATGATCTAATTCTCACGAATGCATATATCATGTTAAGTTGCATGGATATGTTGTTATGAAACAAATTTTCAATGATATTGGATGCATAAATTTGATGATTTTATGAAAATGATGATTAAGTTGAATTTTTGCATTTATGCTATGATGATGACATTGTTCCTACTCTATTCATGCATATTTCTATTTCATTCAAGGATGAATGATCCCAAGGAGGAGAAATTTTAACACCATCATGTTTTTAGGCCTAAAAGATGTAAAGATAGGAATTTTTCTGAAAGTTTGACCCTATGAGCTAGTTTGTGACCCCTAGAAGTATCCACATATCGTAAGTAGGTTTGTGGAAAGTGCCTAAAATGAAAAATTGGGAAATTTCTGGAAGTTGACTCACGTGATACTAGATTGACTATATAAGGAACCATAACCCATCAATAGGTTTCATAGAAAGAGGCCTTGAGGAATTTATTTTCTATGTATGGAACAACCCTACGAAAGGATTCATGGCCCGTAAGTGGAAAGACTGATCGTGCTGCATGTTCATAGCTTAGAAGCTGCAACTCGAGTAGCTCAACTTTTGTGGCACCCAACACTATGAGCCAAGGTATGATCCATAAGGGGATCCACGACCCGTAGGAGGGATTTCATGAACGACTCCGACAGTTTTTGATGAAGGGTGTTTTTTACGTTGCCAATTCTTCAAAGCCCTAAACTACATCATTTTGGATACCCTGACTGATTTAATCCACCTAACATTTATAAATATTATTCCTAATTTATTCAAAGCCTTTAGTTCTAAAAATTTCTCTCAAGGGTTCTTAATATTTCTCTCTCTAAGTCAAAGGTTACATTAAATCTAAAGCTTGAAGGTTTGATGAAGGATTTCCAAATTTTCTTCTTCAAACCTAAAGTTTCTACTTGAGTTATGTCGGACTTCATTCATGAATTGGTTTAATCCATGAAGCCCAATCCAAAACCTTTTTTTTATAAAAGTTTTATGATGAATCCTTATGGTCTTTTAAGCCATGATTCCTAATGCATGGATTTTTATTCCTATATGATGATTATTACTAATTATGCATTATTATGATGAATTACTATGATGAATATGATTTTCAAGTAAAAGTATACGATCTCAAAGTATGCATAATTAGGGCTTATTGACTTGATGTGGGTTCTCTTCTTGCTTATTCTCTTATGAATGCTTATTATATCTTATGAATGCTTATGACATACGAGCTTTGGATGGGATGCCATCGAGTGTAACATTTGTTGTATCATGGCTAGGCCCTAGGTTTGGGTCATGACACATGGTTCACGTGTACTATCACTTAGTTCCCAACAATATGCCATGAATTTGTCTACTACATTTACCACCGTTAGAACATCTTTCAATATTGCAATATAATTTTTCTAGGACACATTTAACATTTTGATTGCATAATAGATGAGGTGGAAGATCTTATTGCGCTTTTGGCCAAGCGCAGCACCAACAACCCCACTAACATCATATATCACCTCAAATGGAGTGGACTAGTTTAGGGCTACAATCACTAGTTCAAATACTAGCTTATCTTTCAGAGTCTAAAATGCCTTATTGAATTAAAACTGTACCTCTTTCTCCCTTAATTTTCACAAAGGGTGTGTAATTTTGGAGAGGTCCTTGATAAAACAACGATATAATCCAATATGCTCAAGAAAACTTTGGACACCCTTCAGAAGAACCTGAGGTGACAGCTACTCAATGACCTCAACTTTCACCTTATCCACCTCTAGACCTCTTTTAGAGATCTTATGGCCTAAGACTATCCCTTCCTTAACCATGAAGTGGAATTTCACATAATTCAAGACAAAGTTATCCTCTTCAAATCATTGTAATACTAGGATTTAGTAAACAATCATCAAACGTATCTCCTACTATAGAGAAGTTATCCATAAATACCTCAAGGGTATACTCCACCATGTCAGAGAATACTGACCTCATGTATCTTTAGAACCTAGGACATGTTAACAAGTTATTTTATTTGTCTTCTAATCCTACAGAAATCTTGTCATACCCTGAGTACTGATGACATTCAAGCCTACTTAGCCAATGGAAATAAAGATGACCGTATCAACATAATAACCCCATAAGAGTTGGGATCGAATCCTATAGGGAATGAGTATTAAAGAGGTGAAGTGCTACGCTCAACTAAACGTTTATATTGTCTAAATGAGGGGTTACGAGAAAATAAACACTAAGATTAAGCTAAAATCAATTTTAAATAATAAATTAACAATTAGAGAGAAATGTCGGGTGTGTGCGAATATGGGACTAGATCTTCTTAACTAGGTCTAAACACCTGATTAATCTAGTTAAAAATATATGAGTAGGCTAGGTTATTGGTAACGAATGTTTTATTTACAACAGTAAGGTATCTCATATGACTCTATTAAGACTTCATATGAAAATTTCTCAAGGACACACCCTAGACTAAGAAATTATAGCAAAACTCCTAATACTTTAGTCATTGAATCCATATTACAACAATCACAGATCAAAGGAAAACCCCAAGTTTGCATGCTCAAGATTATAGATAAAACTCACTAAGATTATATTAGTAAACTCACTCATATTAACATCAATTTAATAAAAATATCATAGACTCAACTAAGAACTCAAAGGCCTATATTATGTACATACCTCTAACATAAAGGTTTTAATCACTCATGCTCAAAAGTAAAGAATTAATGCCATAATAAGTAGTTGAGTACATGGACAAGATGAATTACAAGAGAAAAAGTGAATTACTGTAGCTAATCTCTCAAATTTGTACTTTCTAAAGCTTGAAGACACCAAACCCTTGTACTTCTTGAGCAACAAACTTCTATGTACTCAATTAACTCTTCATCTGTCTATGGTCTCTATAAAATCTGATATGAAATACATGCACAATGTCCTTGCCAAGAAGCTTATATATTCCATGCAAATTAATGAAAGTTTATGAACCAAATCACCATTCGACGGTCAAGGTCGGCCATCGCTGAATATTCCAACAATGCATCAAATGTGTACTTGACCGCCTTCTTCTATGTCTTCTGAAGGCTCAAGTCTCTATAATTTTAAGCAATGTATTTGTTCATCACCAATCATGTTCGGCAATATCCTAAACCTCCTTAGGCATCACCTTTCTATAATGAACTTGAGGCCTTGAGTACTATAATATTAGGAAGCCTCTTTGGTTATTTTGCGATACACCGAATGTGTTGATGACGTCGCTTCCTACTGCCTTTCTGGCAGTTTTGCTCTTTTTTCATGATTTGTTGAGTATTGTCCACTTATGCACTTTTAGTTTCATTCCTAGCAACAAACATGCATATTAGTTAACATATGAAGCATAATAGAACATTGAAGACAACATTTCCTTGCATTTTAAGCCCAAAAAGAGTCCAAGATATGGACTCATTAACACCCTCAACTTAGGATTTTTGCTTGTCCTCAAGAAAATAAAACATCAATTAGTCCAACACAATGCTTGAAAATAGGGCCACAAGGAGTAACACATATAATTCCACCTTTGTCTTCGATTCAAAAAGCATCCACAAACCTCTTACATGATATTGAAGCCTCAAGGGATGACTAAGGAATGCTCAAGACATGGCTACGCTAACAATTGTTTATGTAGTTGTTGATCACTGCCTAAAATCATCACAATTTTCCCTCACACCAAAGAAGGTATTATACACACAAGATTAGGACACAATTTCAAAGGATCTTTCTAACACTCACTATCCCAATAGTGAAATTGCATGTAAGCTTCAACACATAGGCTTTCCCTTATTATCAATCGGATTTCACTCGATTTTATCCAGACTAGGATCCTATAGGACTTTAGTTGAGGATATAATTTAGGGTTAAGGATGGGTAGGATATCATATGATTAATAGTGGCTCATCCCTTCTCATACTCTACACACACTTTTCATGCTCATGAATTCTTTGATCCTCATTTTGTTGTTCTCTAATTGACACTTTTTTGCTTTTGATTTTCCGTCCTAGGTGTCTGCCTTTTTGCATAATCATTCAACAATTTTTTAGGGTCCTCTTTTTCAATACATCATTTTCAATTTTTTTGAAATTTTCTTCTTTTTCTCATCAATTAAGGACTCCTCTCCTTTTTTCTTTTTTATTTCCTCAAGTTTTACATGGGAGAAACCCTCTCTTCTACAAAAACCCCTAACTTTGGCCTTTGGCCACTACTTTCGCACACTTAAGCTCAATGAGGGAATAGTAAGGAACAAGAAGGAATTGTTTTTCACAACAAAGGTCAACGCTTCATGGCGGCCATAAAAAGGATCAAGGCTAAAAAAGGGTTCACTAAGGAATCAATTCAATGTCATTGGAGGCTTATATGGTCAAGGTGGTTTAAAAGAAACTACAGAAGGCCTAAGGTCCTTTCCTACTCCGGAATCAACCAATTCACTCCTCAAAATAAACCGAGCAAGTTCTAGATATTGCCATACATGCCTTTCAACAAAATTCATGACTTAAATTGGGAAAATAGATTCACATTCTAACAATTGCATTACACACTCAAAATTTTATGATCATCACATATCCAAGCTCAATACTCACATAGTCAACCTTAGATGCACCAAATCCATTCATGGTTGGGTTTTTCATGAGGTGTACTAATCAGTGAGTAAGTACATGCTCCTTGTCCATGTCACCATCAAAATCAAATATATGGACTATCGATGCTCTAATTGCTAAGGATTAGAGACACGATAAATGCATTTGAACGACTTCTCACATATGCATGGGGTTTGCCACAAATATTAAAGCCATCATTCACAATAATTCATCAATCCAACTTAAAAAAATAATTAAAAGAATTACTAATCTATTACAACCTGAAATAAAAGATTATTTACAAACCAAAATTGTAAAATTGTCTCAAATTTCCATCAACAAAAACCTAAAGTAAGTGTTATCTCATCCAAACCATAATAAAAACAGTAGTCAATCATCATAGAAAAAATATTGGGGACTTCAACATGGTCACCCTCTCCTAAAAAGAGAACATTGTCCTCAATACACAAGAAAGACATCAAGTAGGCATAATAAGGAAGGACTGAGAATTAGAATGCCCCTGAACATGGTCAGTCTTTTTGTGGTGGTGGTGATAGAGCAGAAGAAGTGGTATGAGGGCATAAATAGCCATATCCTATGGTGCACTCTCCAAGTTAATCATCGACCTCATGGGTTATAGGTTATTGGTACCTGATGTGCCAATCGTGGATGTGTCCTTGATGGACTCCTTGGTCACACTGTCCATAAGCTCTGCTTATAACCACTTCTACTCCTCAAGATCCACCTAGCTTGGCTCATATACCAAGGCCTCTTCATCGGTCTTCGATGTACCTAACACATTGACTTCTTCATCACCTTCACCCGGAACATCAACTCCTATCATGCCCTCAGGAACCTCCATTATATAAACTCTAGGTGGCACTTCCAATCCATCCTAAAAAGAATTAATGTCCATGGATTTCAAAAATGCCACCTCCATTTTCAAACATTCAATGTTGGCTTTTATAGTCGATGATCCATCACTACAATCTTTTTTATTTTCCAAAGTAGTCACCCTATTTGACAAACTAGCAAACGCTTTCCCATGATCCTCAAGAATCACCTCAAGCCTATCTATCCGTAGCTTTTGAGCCTTAACCAACTCCCTTTGCTTGTTTTCATCCTCAATATGTGGGGCTAATGCAACAACTATGGTTCTCTTAATCAACTTAGGCAAAAAGGCTCAACCAGAGTGGCACGAGTGTTAGTTACTTTGGCTAATCGGCCAATGCTCAAAATAGTAGCTTTTGTTATTGGGGGTTGGTCATACTTAGCCTAAGGCTCAAATGGTGCAACAAGAATAGAAGAAGAAGGTAATATGGTAGAGGAAGTAGATATACTTGCCTCGATTGCAGGCTCTGCAGTGCTGGCCTCAAGGGCCTCAACATCAATTACCAGTGTTTTATCAACCTGCTTCTTGCTTGCCCAATCCTCTTCATCCTTTTGAAACTAAGCCTCTATTCACGGGGTATCAATGGATTCCATTGGAGTGATCTTCATATTGGTTTTTCTTTTGAGGGGAACTATAGCTCTCCTACACAAAGCAGTGATGAGGCTAGGGAATAAAAGTAAGGTTTGTATCTGCTTTGCTCTAGTAAGGATCTCTGGAGTATTGATAGCACCAATATTCAACTTCTGAAGGTCCATAATACTGTGAACCAATTCCACTTTTGCATGTCGAAGTACCGACTCATTTTGAGATGGCATTAGGTTGTTGTTAAGAAATCTAAACCAGAATCTTGTCGAAAGATTCATCTCTTTTCTCACAATGATAGCTCCTTCCTCCAACCACGAAAGAGCTAGGATTCCCATTAGCGGGGCTAACCAAGCTTTGATTTCATCAAATATCTTCAACTACATTTTATCTTCAAGGTCATTTCAGTGCCAGTATATGCATCGCAAAATCTTATTTATTTAAAGTCTCACTACACGGGACATGCACACCACGAACCTTCATAGCATCAAGAGCCTTGAGAATGATATTCAATCAACTTTTGCTTTTAGGGATGGATATGGACAAGACTCATAAAACTCTCTCACCTAGATTGGAATATACAAATCCCGAGGTGAGTTAAAATTCTAGAAATTTAGAAACTTTAAAATTTCCCATACCATGAGGTACCGATCAACGACCCCATTGGTCAACAGTCTCCTCTCCTCAAGTATTATCCTAAGCCCCACTGCTTTTAGTTTGTTTAATTGACTTGAGGCTATTATCTCTTGAATTTGCTGGGATGTCTAGAGGAGAGAGTCATGAAGAGCTTTGGACCTAGCCTTACTTCAGTGCCATTTGGGGCTTATCTCTGATGGTGAAGGCGTAGGTATAGTTGACTTTGATGTAATATGTTTTCAATTGGTTACCTATGCAAAATAAGCTCAGATATATGTGTGAGAATCGGTAATAGGAAAGTAAGTTGTAGAATTAAACATAAGAAACTCATGTAGGGTGAACATGTTTATTTCTCGTAAAACATGATCGGTGATCTACTGAACTGATTTTGCGGTCAAAAGGACCTTCCCCTTTTATCATAGATTTCAATATTTTAAGCACTATCACTTTTGGCAATGGATGTACAAATTCATTGATCCACCGAATCGATTCGATAGTGGGAAATACCATCACTGAAAGTTGTAAAACTCACCATTGAAAATCAATGAGAAAAAGCATTGTGTATGATAATTCGGTGCATCGCCGAGTCACTTTAGGCGGTCAAAATGACTGTCACTGAAAATGACTAGCAATGCCAACTTCCCTTAAGCCAAAAGTTTCATCAAATTGCACAAAAATGATGAAAATATCACACACTAACCTATAATTACCACATCAACACATGCTCAAAGATGACTTTCTACCCTAACATTATCACTATGGATACAAACTCGATCAAACGATGACCTTCCTTAAGAATGACATCAACAAATCTATCATCATGCATGTTAAAATAGCTCAAATAAAGTTTGATGGTTACCCAGACTTCACACTTAGCCTAAGAAAGCAAACATATTAACAAACATGCACATTAAATCAAAGCATTTGACATTCATGTCAATAGCCCAACTAATGTCTATCCAACAAATATCATGATCAAAATTAGGACAATGCACGATATCATTTAACAGTTGGGCAACAATTACATCAAATCTACCCCTAGCCCATAGTACATGCATAATCGATTTCACAAATTTTTAGAAGAATCAAAAACTCAAATAAATCAAGTACAAATAAAACATAGGGTCCTATGATCGCTACTATGATTTAAAACAAGATTTCAGTCACATACTATGATTATCAAACTCATAAAACTCTAAGTATGCCCTTATCAACCATATCATTCTAAATAAATTTAAAACAAAGGGCCAAAAACACACTTCAATGATAATGCACTACAAATGAGAATTTCCAAATAAGAGTTTTGTTGATGGAATAGACTCAATCAAAAGAGAAATGCAATAAGGAAAGCTATAAGGATGTTTGGCTTACTTGGGAAGCAAAAAGGAGGGAATATGGAGAGTGAAAGGTTGAGGCTTTTGAAAAGCCTTAAGTAGGTCGGTCAGGCGTGTGGTTTTGACAATGTCAAATCACTCTGGTGAACACATTTGGTGGTACGCCGAATGCGTTAGTGACCATCTTTTCTTACAACAACCATTCCTTATTTACGGCCTCAATAGGCAATGAAATTGGCCATCACCCATATGATTCAGCGATCCACTAAATTGTAACTCTGACTGCCCAAACTGACAGTGCCTCAAGAGTCCTTTAATGACTCAAAAAGTAGTCAAATTGGCAATTTCTATCTCAACTCGGTGATCCATTGATTTGGATCATCATGTGTACCTTTTTGTTTTCCACTTAAATTTCTTCACTTCTATAACCTACACAATCAACACCCATTATTTCAAAAAGAAAAACATACCAAACAACCTTGCGTTGCCTCCTAAGAACGCGATAGTTAACATCGTGGCACAATATAGTTTCTCTTGCTTCAAGTAACCTATGATCGATCAATGAATGAAATGACATGGAAGTCCTTCACTTGCTTCATAGTTTTGGAAATATTAAACATGACTTCCTCTTTATTCACCCAAAACTTTGAATTCTCTTTTTCAACATCCACTAAGGTTCTCTTGGTAGGCAAGAATGGTCTACGAAGTATTATGGGAATGTCAACATCCACTTTCCAATCAAAAATCACAAAGTCAGTTGATAGTATAAGTTTTTCTACCTTCACTAGGACATCATGAAGAATCCTAACTGGTCTTTTGATTGACTTGTTAGCTATGAGCAACTATAGTATCATTAGTGATGGGGTTTTCAACCCTAGCTACTCAAATATGGCAAGGGAATGAGATTTATGCTTGCACCTAAGTCACATAGCGCCTTGCCAAACTTACAGGCTCCAATAGAGCACGAGATCATGAATGCATCAGGGTCATCCTTCTTAGTAACCAAGTTCTTTGTTAAGATTGTACTATAATTGTGCGACACTTTAATTGTTTCACACTCTAAGATTCTCTTCTTGGTCACCAAATCCTTCATAAACTTTACACAACCCAAAATTCTTATTAGAGCATCTATCAATGACATGTTTATAAGAGAGTTGAACATAGATAAGAGTTTTGGGAATTTTATGTTATCCTCCTTCTTTTTGAACCTTTGAGGAAAAGATGGGTCGACTTGATTTGAGGAGCTTTAAACTTCACAACTGAATTTGCATTCTTTTGGGTACCCATTTAGGATTCTTTGAACCATCCCCAACTTTCTCATTTTCATTACTCTTGGGAATGCAAAGAGACTCACTTCCTTCGTTCATCACCACATCATCATTTTTATTCACATTTTCTATAAATTCATCCTCATCCACTTTTATTCACTTTCCTAAAAAATAGGTGAAGGAAAACACCTTCAACAACTTTTCCATTGCGATTCATGATAGCCAAGCATTGCTGATCAATATCCTTCTGGTTGGCCATTGTGTCACCGTGTAGTCCTCCCTTTGGCATTTGGTGGAGATGGGTTGAGATGTTACCATGTTGAGTCTCTAAATGCTTAATTGATGCTAAGAGAAAAATCACAGTTTGGCTCAATTGTGAGATATAAGATTTCATCTCATTCAAAACCTTATCAGCGGCCTCAACTTTGTTCAAGCTCAGAGTCAATATGTCGTTCGGCCGAAAACTATCAAGATTCACAATAGGTTCAACAACCTTTTCCCTATCATGGGGTAGAATATACCTATCTCTTGCACCATAAGGATCTCTCTAGCCCCCAACATAAAGTTGATCTGGCCAACTTCTATCTCGCCATCAAGCATCATTGTTCCAACCTTGGTTTCCGGGTGACCTTGGAAAGGTCGGCCAAGAACCCATACCCTAATTACCTATATAATGTAACTCTTCACAATAACCTTCTTCTTATGGTATATTATCGTAAGTCACATCACAAACATAAGTTGTATAAGTAACATTTCTTTGATTAGCATCCACTACATGTTTAGTAAATAGATTCAATTGAGTCAATATTTTAGCTATATTTTCATCTCTCTCTTAATCCTTGACTAGTTGTTACTTGGATGGGCCCCTGTGATTAGAATACATAAGTTTATACCTTGTATACCAAGCCCGATAAATCTTGGTCTTGTCGTCCAGTAGCTTATAAGCAACATCAAATGTTTTCTTTATGGTTCCTCCTCATACCAATTGGTCAACCACACCTTTATTGATAGTATCAAGGCTCATGTAGAAGTATTGCAATAACATGTGGTCCTAAACTTAATGGTTCGAGAATAAGAAGAAGTTTACATAATCATACCCATGTTTCATGCAATGGCTCACCATCATTTCGTTTGAAATTCTCTATGCTCCTTGGTAGCTTAACCATCTTCGAGGGAGGAAAGAACATTTTGAGGAACACATCTTGTAGTTCCTCCCATGATGAAATTAGATCTTAAGGAAGTTAAGCTAACTACCTCATGGAAGTCATTCACATCTCCCACGTTGTCACCATATACGCTTCAGCATTATCCATATTTTCACCTAATTAACAACAACACAAACAACTAAAAAAGTAATAAGACACCTCTAACTACAAAAACTAAGTGCAAACAAAAACTTCAACCAAGAACTAAAACCATTCCCTAGCAACGATGTCATTTTTTATGACATTCAAACCTACTTCGTGAATGGATATAGGGACGATCATTATCGACATAATAACCCGACAAGAGTTAGGGTTAAATCCCATGAATGAGAATTCAAGAGGTTAACTGATGCGTTGAACTAGGCATTTGTAGTGCCAAAATGGGGGAAATCCCATGAATGAGAATTCAAGAGGTGAACTGATGCGTTGAACTAGGCATTTGTAGTGCCGAAATAGGGGGTTGCGAGAAAATAAACACTAAGATTAATTCAACTAATAGAAATTTTAAATTTTAAATTAACAATCAATATAGAGAGATATTGGGGTGTGTGAATAAGGGACTAGATATACTTAACCGAGTCTAAACAGTTGATTGATCGAGCTAAAAATATATTAGTAAGCAAGGTTCCTAGTAACCAACACTTCATTTATGACAATGAAAGTGTCTCACATGAATCTATTACTACTTCACATGCAAATCGCTCAAGGACAATCTTGAGTTGAGAAATCATAGAACAACTCATAATACTTTAGCCATGTCATTCAACTTAAACCCCAAATGATTTCCAGCTAATAATCCTATTGTCTTCTCTTATTACTCAAATTACTATAATAATTAGAGATCGAACTAAAACCACGATTTGCAACCTCAAGAATATAGATGAAACTTAGCAATCGAAGTAAACTCACTTAGATTAACATCAATTTAATCAAAATATCATAGACCTAACAAAGAAATCAAAGGCCAATATAATATACCCATACCCAACATAGGAGTTGTAGATGCTAATGCTCAAAAGTAAAGAACTAATACCATAATCAGAAGCTGAGTACATGGGTAAGATGCATTACAAGATAACGGGTGAATTACTCTAGCTAATCTCCCCAATTTCTTCTTTCTAAAGCATGAAATCACCAAACCCTTGTACTTCTTGAGAAAGAAATTTCTATGTACTTTGTTCTCTCTCTATCTCTCTACAGTCTTAGTAAAAGCTTATATAGAATGCTATGTACAATGTCCTTGCCAAAAAGCTTATCTATTAATTGAAAATTAAGAGAAGTTTGTGCACCAAATCACCATTTGGTGATCAAGGTTGGCCATCACCGTGCACTCTGGAGATGCGCCGAATGTGCACTTAACCGCCTTCTTCTTCATCTTCTGAAGGCTTAAGTCTCTATAACATTAGACGATGTCTTTATTCATCGCTAATCATGTTTAGTGATACGCAAAACCTCCTCATTCATCACCTTTATGTCATGATCTTGGAGTCCTGAGTACTGCAAAATTAGGAGGTTTCCTTGGCTATTCAATGATACGCTGAATGTGTGTCTATGTCGCTTCTGACCGCTTTTATGGCATTTTGCTCCTTTTTGATGTTTTGTTAGGTATTATCCAATTATGCACTTTTAGCTTCATTCTTGGAAACAATAATGCATATTAGTCAGCATATGAAGTATAAAAGCACATTGAGGACAATAGTTTCTTGCATTTGAATCCCAAAATGAGTCCAAGCTATGGACTCATCAAGTACCCATCTAGAAAATGGTACCAGCCTCTGCCTTCTAACCTATCTAGCATCTAATCCATAAAGGGAATTGGAAAATAATCCATCAGTGTCTACTTGTTAAGCTTCCGATAATCCATCCAGATTTAGCATCCAGTAACGAGTCTATGTGGGATCAACTCATTCTTGTCATTGGCAACCCCTTTTATGACACCCTACTTTGGAATACACAGAACATGGCTTATCTTGCTACTATCTGAAATAGGCTAAACGATACCTACATCTAGCCACTTAATGATTTATTTATCTATCACTTCTTGCATTAGAGGGTTAAGCCTTTGTTGATATTCAAGCTAGGAATGAAATTATCCTCCATCTGGATCTTATTCAAGCAAATATCAAAAGGAATACCAATGATATTAGCAATTTTCCATCCAATGGCCCTCTTGAATCATTATAGGACCTCAACAAAACCTATCACCTGCTCAACTTCCAGATCTATAGCAATAATAATAGGAGCAGTGTTGTTAGTACTAAAAAAATACATGCCTCAAGTGTTTGGCAATTACTTGAGCTCTACTACACGTGGTGCCTTAATGGGTGGCTTAGCAGGCAGAGTTGGCTTATTTATTGGTTCTAGATCAACCTTCTTAAGGGCAAAAGGACGTGACCTTATACCATGCAATGCATTTGTTAACTCCTTATACCATCAATGATATACCTATCAATGTTCATTACTACAACTTCCAAAGGCACCATACCAAGTCGTTCATCTATGGGTACCTCCTCAATACATGCGGCATCAAAATCAAAGATTGACAACATAGTACATTCTTTGGTCTTTTCATGGATGCACACATAAATTACTTCTTCTGAGTTAAGGCAGAAGGTGAGATCTCCACACTCCACATCAACCAAAGCTCTTCCCGTGGCAAAAATTTGTCTCCCATAGATTATTAGAAACTTAAAATCCACCTGGAAATCTAGTATGACAAAATCTATTGGAAGTGTATACTTTCCAACTCAAACAAAAACATCATAGAGAATCCCCAAAGGACTATTTATAAATTTATTTGCCATGAATAGTCTCATAGACGTCAGTGTGGGGGCTCCAGAGCCTAATTGTTTATAAAAAACTAGCGGTATCAAGTTTATACTCGGTCTCTAATAAAATAGGGCTCATGCAAAGTCAAATGCACCAATAGCACTTAGAATAGTTAAAATGTTGGATCCATTTTCTACTTAATCAAAGACCATATAGTGATGCACCATAATAATAAAGGTTATTCGTTTTCTCATATGTAATCATTCTCTTCTTTGTAACTAGGTCCTTCATAAATTTTGCATAATCTAGCTTTTTCCGGTGCCTACACCATTTTTATATTCATGGACAATTCTTTAAGCATAGCGAGAAGTTTTTGAAATTTCCCTTCTCCAGCCTTCTTAACCAACATTTGTGGAAATATAGATGGTGGCTTGGTAATGGGAGGTAGGGATTTAACATTACCTTTTCTAGCCTCTTCAGATCTCCTGGTTTTAGCCAACTAAATTAGCAGCGCTAATAGCTTCTCAACTTCATTATCACTAGCTGTATCTAGTTCTTTTTCTTACACCATACCAACATATGTATGTCCTACAAGAACAAGGTCAGAAAATACCTTACTACTTCTTCTAGTAACTGCATGAAGTACCTTTCTTTCATGAGGTTTTGAACCATATCACTAGGCAAAGACCCAACCTTCCTATGATTTAATGTAGTTGATAGCTACCACATTTCTTGTTCAAACTGTTTGATGTGGAGTGTCTATCTACTAATTCGATGATGTTGATCATGTCACCTCTCATATATTTCACGCCAGCCTCAGTAGCCTCTACCTTCTGGAGAACCGTAGTCATCATTTCACCCAACTTTGATCCTCACTGGTATTACCTGGATGATCTATATTCATAGGTGGCACATATGCTCCTATCTAGTCATTTATAAGGTTTTCCTTGTTCTGCCAGCTACCTAATAAGAATTACCTGGTTAGTCATAATAATTGTCTCATAGATAGTTTCAACCTTAATTTTTTGAGTTGTATGTCGAGAACACCCTAGCTATTCAAGAACGTTGCCTTCTCCTCTAAAATCACACTCTAGCTCCTCATACCCGTTGGTGGTATCCATACTCTAGAATTCTCTAACCCATCGTCCTACAACTATTTGGTAAAAAAGTCTATGTAATTTCACATGTGAGCCATATCCTGATCATGATCCTTTTATTTTTGCAACTACTCTGCTGATATCTTGAATATGAAAATGGCGGAATCTGCATCTCTTATATAACATGTCCTATTATTCATTAATACCTTGTCAAAGATTATAGTTGCTTCCTGAAATTTGTTTCCCTAAAAGAACCACTGCAATCGTATCTATAACGGTCTTGGTAAAAATGTTATACGACCTATAAAACACCTCCTTGAGATGTTTTTAGATCAAGTTATGGTTTGGGCACTACTTCAACTTTTGTCTGAATCTTACTAATGTCTCATGTAGGGCCTCAAATGATATCTGCTTATGAACATTAATCTCGTCTTTAATCTGATAAGCGATGAGAAAAATCTTTTAAAGAAGGAATCTTTTAACTCTCTCCATGTCCAATGTATTGCCTCCCCTAATAGAGAAAATAAAAACAACAAAGTGTATAGCCATCTGGCTCACAGTGGAATTCTTAGAAGATCGACACGTGGCAAAAAATTTATTAGATACTTGTTTGCATAATCCCCTACTGCTCTACTAAAAAATCCCTTTAGAGTAAATATATGGAACTTAGTACTAGTTATAGTGAACTTTATGCCTAGGGTAATAGTGGAAGGACTATCTTCTCTTTGTCCTAACATCATCAACATAAACCTCATCATCTTCGTATACAAATTGCTTCTACTGTTGGTAGCAACCCCACAATGTTGGTTGATGCTAGAGGGAAGTATTTATCCATCCTCATCATCTAATTCCTCTCTATGACCTTCATCATTTTTGGCCTGCTATTTAACTAACTCTCTCAGCCTCTATGTTTCTCGATCTTGTACATTGATTTTACAGATTGACTTAAGCTGCTCAAGATCGTAGGGAAGAGGTAAATAACCCTTTATTAGGGTGTTTGGAATACAAACTTGGTTCCCTACAATAGCAAAAACACAAATAAAAGTAAAATTAGGAAATAAAACTACAATTGGAAAGACAACCAATTGATATACTTCAAAGAATTATTTTCCAGCAATGATGCCATTTTTTTATAATGGTCAAGCATACTCTTTTAATCAAATATAGACAATCATTAGCAGTCTATTTATCCAACTAACAGTCGGGGTAAATCCCACAAGGAATAGGTTGAAACAAATGTTTTATCTATTGCTTCCCAATTATAGTTTCTACTTCTCAAAAATAATATTGCATAAAGTAAACTTTGGGGTTGTTTGAAAACTAATAATATTAAGCAGTGAATAAAGACTGAGTAAGACTTAAGTGTAGAAAGTATGCGACTTAGGCTAGGATTGTGTTCCCCATGATGAATGTCTAGGTAGACATTATGCATTTGGACAGTCATTTATAGGGTTGCATTCAAAACCTAGTGATTTGGGTAACACCTAATTCACTTGGTGGTCCTCCTTAGACGTATTTCATTCCTCTTATTCTCAACTCAGACTACATTCTTTGCTAAACCTAACTATTGGTCTTATGTTACTATTCCCTCCCAGGCTCTTGTAAATTAGACGAAAGATGAATGTCTCAAAACCTTATTGTGATTACGTTTTCCTAATCATTACCTCCCTATTTAGAAAATGATGAATATTGGCTGGTTCTCGATGCGTACACTCATCAAGAAGATTATTTAGTTGAATAAAATCATAGTACATGCAAATGAATTCATGAAATTGACCTTAAATGTTTGCCTACTTTGTTATTTTTTCATTTCATGGTTTCCAGAACCTTTGTTGTGGACTCAGTTATCTATAATCAATGTAAAACTACTAAATATAGATAAACATGATTGCATCACTTACAAAAATGAAAAGATTGAGTCATGAATTCAAAATCCATAAAAAGATAAAAAAAAATATGGATGTTAATATTTAAATGTGAATTAGGTCTTGTTTATTGGTACTTCAAAGTGTTCTAGCAGTCCATAATAATAGTAAAATAAATAAAAAAGCTAATTCTAGTAAAAATAGGAAAACTAGTTTGGCATGGTTCATGGATGCCCTTCACGAGTCATGGTGTGCACCATGGCCTGTGAAGGGTTTCGTGGTGTGCCACTAAATTTGTTTTGGCTTCCTATCATCTGCTACGTGGACACTCACAATGGCATGTGGTGCAGTTGATGGCTTGTGAAGGGTCTTGTTGCAACTCACTTTGTCATTTGATCAAATCATGATCAAAACTGCCCACACTTCATAGTGCTATTCATGATTCGTAGTGAGATCCATGACCCGTGAAGGGGCTCGTGGAGTCTCACTATTCCATTTTCATTCTTGCTTCAACCTGTGCACTTTATGATGTCAGAATATGATTCGTGATGTGTTCCATGGCCAGTGATCAGTTTCATACATGGTCTACTTAGCACTTTCTCAATTCAACTTCCTTAAGTCATCAAAATAACCATGCTTACACCTTTTTTCTTGTACGTAAATACAAAATGCACATCATATTCACAAAATATGCTTGGCATTCGTAATTATTTATTATTTTAAGCTCCAAAAGTGTTAAAATTTCATGACACATTAGGCACAAGGGTTACAAGACCAAGGAAAATAATATAGTTATTTAGAGTACCAAGAGTGCAGGTAGACCAAGACTTGGTCAAGCTAGTCAAGATGGTTCATCAAATTCAGAGGTATTTGTTGGTACTTGAAGTCATCCTCCCCAGGGTTCTTGTCACTAATGATGTTTTGTTTATAATGTGTTTGGGCATAATCTAGAGATTGCCCTGGAAGTGCTCTTATATTTATTCAGCCCAGGTCATAGATGGTTCATTCTACAATGACTTCACTATCTAGAGGTGCTTCTTAGAGTTATAAGGGTGGAACCAGGGGTTCTAGGGAAAGATCTCAAAGTGGTGCTCATGGTGGTTCAAAATTTAATGGTGATCATAGTATATATTATGCTATACAAAGTAGGGCTAAGGTAGGCCTTTGATTCAGTGATCATAGGTATTGTCCCAATTTGCCAATGCTCCAATATGTGCTAACATATTTTGTTACATATATTGATTATGTGTGTGTGCTTCTTGAGGTATCTTTTTGTGTTTCTATATTGGGAGATGAGTCTTTAAAATTGAATTAGGTGTCTTGGGGTTATATTATGACATTCTTGGGTAGGGATACCTGGGTAAACATATAAACACTAGATATGCTTAATTTTGATGTGATATTGGGAAAGGATTCTTATCTCCTTATCATGTGATGCTTGATTGTTATGCCAAGACTTTGACTTTACCGTATCCAGGTTTGCCTCGATTAGTTTGGATGAGTACTCCTAGCTTATATCTTAAGACGGTAATCTATTATCTTCATCCTTATCATATGATGAATAAGGGTTGTTTGTCATACGTGTCTCATGTACGAGATTAAACCAAGGTTTCATCTTCTATGGAGTCCATGAGGGTGGTATGAAAATTTAAAGATGTGCTTGCTACATATTTTCTAGGTGTTCCTCTTGATTGTATTATTGACTTTATGATTGATTAAGAGTTGAGCACCAAGCCCAATTCTATTTCTTCTTATTAAATGCCTCCGGTGGAGTGAAAGGAACTAAAGGAGTAATTGGATGATTTATTTAAGAAATGGTTTATTCGGCCTACCATTTCACTATAGGGTCCGCTGATGTTGCTTGTAAAGAAGAAGAATGACATAATGAGAAAATGTATTAATTAACACCATCAATTGAACAAAATTAGCATAAAAAGTATCCCCTCTCTTGTATTGATGATCTATTCAACAAGTTTCAAGGTGCTTCGATGTTCTCCAAGATTGATTTAAGGTCGAGTTACCACCAAGTGAGAGATTGGGAGTTTGATATTCTAAAGATCGCTTTTCAGACTCATTTTGGGAACTACAAGTTTGTGGTAATGTCTTTTGGGCAGACTGATGTCCCATCTCCTTTTATTGAGGTAATGAACTGGTATTTTTTCATTATTTAGATTCTTAGGTGATTGTGTTTATCAATTATATCTTTGATTTCTCCTAAAATGAGGTCGACCATGTCAATCATTTGAGGGCCAAACTCCAGAGACTGAGGGAGAAGAAGCTATATGCCATGTTCTCTGTGTGTGTTTTGGCTTGAGTATGTAGTTTTCTTGCATTATGTGGAGGATGAATTTGATGTTAATCCAACAAATGCTGCAATGATCCTACATTTGGTGAGTCTCAAACCACTGATTGAGATTTAAACCTTTATCCATCTAGTATGATACTATCATCAACTCATTCAGGGATTCTCCATTGTTGCACCTCCTTTGACTAGGCTTACTCAGCAGAAGGTGACATTTCAGTTGACTGAATGTGAGTTGTGATTCCAAAAGCTGAAAGAGTTATTGATTTAAGAACCTATTCTAACATTGTCCAAGGAAGGAGGTGCTTTTGTTTCTATTGCGATACTTCTGGTGATGGTTTGGGTTGTGGGGAGACTTATAGCCTATGCTTCCTGATAGCTGAAAGGGCATGAAAACAATTACCTCACCCATGAATTAGAGTTGGCTGCAGTGGTGTTTGTGTTGAAGTATTGTAGACACTATCTTTATGAGGTGTATTGTAAGATTTTTATTGATCATCATGATCTCAAGTACATCTTTTCCCACACATATATATATCAAGATATGAAAAAAAACATTTCTTCTACTCATTTTTTAAGTAGTCATGTAATCTTAATTCCTTATATATTATTACTCTTAATTATATTATTTTAATAGGATATTTTATTTTGTAGCTTTTAACAAACTTGATTCTAGTTATATGACATTTTTGTAAGAGATCTTTATTTTTTCATATAAGAGAACTTTTCTACGGTGTGTGACTGAACAATGATAATTTAATACTTTGTTTTAATTTAATGTTCAAACTGTATTAGATAATTTTTTTTAAAAGGATAACTATTTGAGAAATAGAATACCAACATACAATAAGGGCCACATATCAAATTGAAGAATAACTAAAAATAATAAAACAGAAAAAGGACCATATATAGAGACCATATATAGATAGCTAGAGAAGAACCATTTTATATGATTACATGGTTAAACATAGCGAACTAATCACTTAAATATTTTCTCTGCCAACATTAAAAACTAAAAAAAAAATGACTAGAAGACAATATATGCTAATGGATAGAGTTGATAGAGAGGAAAAAAGATCAATTCCTCTTGTCATTTTAATACTACTAGTTGGAACCAGTAACTCCTTTGAGTTTTTCAAAGCCCATGATAATATCTTCATTCACATTTTCCATCTTTTCACCACCAACTTTGTTCTCCGCGGCATCAAAAACTATTTTGTTTTTGCTCTCTATTTCAAGTGTAGGCATAATTGGGTAATTGGAGAAGTAACAGTTCTTCCTGATCGCTCAGTGCACTTGGATGAGGAGGAGGATGCATTCAAGCTCAATGCTTTGGGCATAATATTTATGCCTTTTGGAAGCTTGAATTTAGAACTATTATTGCCACCAAGATATCTACGTTTCGTAGGAGGATTATGGTTATGTTCACCAGAATAGGACACCAAGAAAAGTTTATCATTCTTTGCGCTTTTCTCAATATTTTTCTTCCCTTCGCATAATTTTGAAGTACTACACTTATAGTAATTCCTGTTATGTCATATACACACAAAAGAAAAACTAGGGCTAGTTAAATATTATGTATGTATACACCATTAATAATTTTTGGTATTTTTGTAACTTGATATGGAATGAAACATCATATGGTATGAAGAAAATGGTGAAGAGAGCAAACCTTGGAAATGGGGAGCCTTTGGTATACTTCTGACCATATTTGCGCCATGTCCATATATCATCTTTGAGTTCCTCTTGCAACAATTCATAGGTAATACTTATTGACTGCTTTTTCCTGATTATAAAACAAAAGTATTAAAATTAAAGTTCTAAATACACAGACATAAAATATAATGGAGGAAGTGGTTACCTTATACTAGTTTGGATTGAAGGATTTGTCATGGAAAAAGTTAAATTAGTATTAACATTAGCCCCCATATCAAGTTGTTGTTGTAGATCAATTTGTTCTTGTTGTGTTGTAGTTGTTGGTGGCACACAAGCTATTGTTGTTGGAAATGGAGGAAAAAAGATTTGCTGGGTACATTGATTTGGCTGAATTGGATGTAAGCACAACAGTTTGTTATCATTTTTGTCCCTGATGAGCAATTGGAAAATCCATAGAGAAAATATTAGATAACCCATTAAAATTAGTCATGTCAGCAGCTAAAATTTTATCAAAAGAATTCTAATCATCATTTTCAAGAGTTTCCAAGCCTATGTTGAGCTATATTGTTGGGCCTACTGATATCATAGTTTTTAATCACAACACTTATATCCCAATTGTCATCTGCCATTTTAGATATATTTATACTTATATCTAGTTAACTGTAAAAAAAAAGTGAGGTAAGGAGTAAGAAAATCTTAAAAATTAAAAAATGTGCTTATAAGAGAAACCAATGATATTTTCTGCTAGAGGAGAATTGGGAAAAAGGATTCGAAGAGGTGGACTACTCACAGAGAAAGTAAATGACAAAGAAAAAAGTTTTAATAGGATATGAGATTAGAAATCAATGGAAGAGACGATGAAAAGTGAACCAAGTTTGCTTATTATATAGAGAAATTCAAAGAGGTACCTCGCAACCTCCGCTCGTCAACTTTTAGTTAGCAGTTAAAGCATATTAAATGACTTTTTCTATTTTAAAGGCGAGTGGGATTAGCAATAATGGAGTAGACCAAAGATAATTCCATGTATTGTTTAAGATTATCTAAGATTTAATTTTCTCAACCGTAAAAAAAAATTAATAGTGAAAAAAGGTCCCCTAATGCAACATCACTTTCGATCATTATGGGTAAAGTAATAGTTAAAGACTTGTGATAACAAAAATATTTGGAATAGTGGCTTAAAAATATTTTAGCTAGACAAGACATAGATGAAATCACACACAACTATGTTCTAGTGAAATCCAAAAAAAGGTGGTGTCACGACCCGATTCCAGTCATGATGCCTCCTGCTAGATCCCACCTATAGACAAGCCAACTCCCAACCCCCAGGGTACCTATCCTACTTCAATAATCATAACAAAACTAGACATATCCGAATAAACCAACACAACCTACACAGAACCTTGAAGTCATCTTCACAGAGTTGCGATAGACACAAGCACCCACTCATATATATATATAGATAATAATAATAACAACAACAACAAAAACAACAACAACAATAATAATAATAATAATATACATAACAAGCAATACTCCTACATACACAATCCACTACGTGGTACAAGACCAATGCCTGGATACAAAAGACAATCATCAAAAGGAAGGAGACAACAGAGTGTCTAGAGTTGTGGATGCTCTCCAGGGTCTCCTGAAATGCTCATGAATCCCCAACTCAGCGACCTCGGCTAGTACCTAGACCTGCATCATAAGAATATGTAGAAATGTATGGGTGAGTACCGGTAAATGGCACCCAGTAGGCATCATTAGCCAACTAAGGAATTTGCTTTAAATATAGAAAGCACACATCTAGAGGATTGCAGTAAGACAAGAAAATCAGAACATAGATGAAACAATTAATATGTCTTGATAATCACCGAACCCCAAATAAATAACCCAAGTGATGTGCAATGATAACGACTGGCGAAACCCGTGTAGGCCTATATCACAACTATTAACAGACTAAGATGTAGTGGTATACGTTGGTTTAAGGCCCTAATGTGTATGCATTTATGCCCCCTGAGCATCCATAAGCCCAAAAGGTAGACCCACACACAATCAGGGTATAGGTAGGTTTGTGGATCCACGGGTAATCAACCAGGTCCCGACTAAATAGTATTCAATAGGTCCTAGACTCAAGACTAATTGATAGGGTCCTAGACCCATTAATAAACGACAGGGTCCCAGACCCAAGAGCAATCAATAGGGTCTAAAACCAAAAAAAGAATTAGTAGGTTCCCAGACCCAAAGTAATCGACAGGGTCACAAAACAAAGAGTAATCAACAAGGTCCTAGACCTAAAGTAATCGATAGGGTCACAAACACAAAAGTAATCAATAAGTCCTAGGACCTCAGAATCGGCATCCAAAACTTAAACTCAAAGACGTGGCCACCAGGACTCGGACCACGAGGAGCGTCACCCAAGATGCAGACTCTTGAATGTGGCCATAAGATGTCAAAGAACGGGGAGCATCATCCAAGACTCGAAGCATATTATAGTCATCTACTCACTAGTCTATTCGGGGATCCTCATATCATATTTCAACGAAAGACTCACAAAGCCCAAACAAAGAATAACTATCACCTCTCTCATATTATATCATGTAACTCCAGTGTCATGTAAGGATAACAAGTGCACAATGACTAACAGTTGTATACAAAAGTATATATGTCATAGACCAATGTAAAGTCATGCCCAACAAATTTAAAGTATACCACAATTCACACAACAACAAGTACTTAGTGTAAACATGGATAGTTACAGTTATATCATAAGTATCCAGAAGAATAAAGCCTAACATGGTCATATCTATACCAAAATAAATCCACAGTATGACATATAATCAACAAATAGCCTCACAACAACATACCTCAGTAGCATCTTGCTACACATTTATAAAGATAAGAGTTAAGCCACAATCCATACCCATCACGAGGAATTAGCCTATATCCAGCCTTTACCGGGACTTTCAGTAGTTCAACAGTTTCAGGGCTCCACTAATATAATAATTGTAGCTAATATAGTCATACACTACATATATAGAGCACAACCAGCCATACACAACACACACTTAACAACCCATAAAAACACAACACACATTCACACATTCCAACTCATTCATGCATATATTTAAGTTATGTTTAAGGTTTACTGAAGCCTAGCCTACCTAGAAGGGGCAGTTCCTGATGCTCCTGGTTAATCTGATTGAGCTTTTCCATTCCTAGTTATTTCAACAAATTTTTTAGTTGTCAAAACATGAACCACAAGGTCAATACAGTTGATTATGCTATAAAATCTAAAGAAATGGGTGAAATTACATTACTACGCCTAAAATGGGGCAAAATAGGATCCAAACCTAAAATCTCGAATGAATTCCTATAAAATGATCCCCATGTCACCCTGAGTCTATAGCCAGAAATTGAGCCCCAAACAGATCGTAGAACACAAAGAAATGACTAAAAAGTGGTTATATTTCTTACCGTAAAAAAATTCATACAAAACTTTCTCTATCAGATTCTATAAAAATACAGCCAAATTATTCGAATACAAACACACCACAACATTCCTCTTGGAAAATAGAACAACTTAGACCAAAATTTTACTTAATTCCGTTGAGAAATGACCAGGATATCATAATGTAAAGTTTTCACACATTTATTGTGGCATTCCTTGTGAAAATCCAGAAAAATTAACCCTTTCAATCGCTTAAATCGGAGTACAGAGACAAAGTTATGCTTTCTCAAAGTTGTTTGTGTGCACTGTGCGCAACCAACCATTTGAAGGCTTGGTACCGCCCCACCTCTTGCCCTCCAAGAATGCATACGTATAGCCCTAAACGGGGGGCTAACTCATGAGAAGCCTCCGCAAACGCGGGCCATGGTGCCATAAATGCAGGGATTTTCCGCAGTGTGCCTACACGAATGCTCCTTACCCTCTACAAATGTAAAGCATTGGCTTCCTGCTGTCAAACCAGAAATTTTAAAAACATTCCCGGGGCATTCTCGCCCTATCCGATGTCTATTTTACACAAATAAATAGTGTAAACACATGGATTTTGATGTTCTAGATTAAACAATGTTATTCTTATTTATGACGGATCATTCTATCAAAATGAGGGTCCTACTTCTTTTTAGTGAATTTTAGCTAAAAGAATTGAGGAGGTCAAAATGTACACAAAAGCCCCTGTCATTCGACAAAAGGTCATTTTACGCTGTATTCGACATACCAAAGCTGGCCACTCAATTAGATTTCTATTCCGAGCACGTTTAGATAAGTTTTTATAGAAATCACTTTTTAGCTTCTAGTGAACTGATTTTACAATTTTTGACTCAAACTAACACCGGGACCCTCAAACCTCGACCCAAGATCTGAGCCTAATTTGGCCATTTTGGAACTAATGAAACTATCAAAATCATGTTACGAGGCCGTTTGCTAGGACTTTACTAGAAAACTCTTTCTTTGCAGTTATGACTTTGCTCCAACTAAATAATTCACATAAATCACAACTAACTCAACCCATAACAATCCCAATAGTCCCAACAAGTCACAAGTGTCCCGAGGTTGTCATATATATGCTCATATCCACACAATAACCACAGAAACACAAAAATGACTCAGAGGGTCATTACAACATCCCCTACTAATAGGACTTTGGTCCGCAAAAGTAAAAATAAAGGCATACCATATGGCTCAAATAGGTTAGGGTACTTCTCCCATATCTTTTCCTTCATCTCCCAGTTATCCTCCTAGTCAAGATGGTGACGCCACTAAACTTTAACCATTAGTATTATCCTTGAGTGTAATTATCTAGTATCCCTAGCTAGAATGGCCACTGGTTCCTAAACCAATGTCAGACAATCATCTAACTCAACTTAATCATATTGAAGCACATGTGACTCATCTGGAATATATCGGTGCAGCATCCATACATGGAAAGTATGGTGTATAGAAGAATAAGCTTGATATAGGGAGAACTCATGTAGGATTATACCGACCCATTTCAGAATCTCCAAAAGGCCAATATACCGGGGGCTAAGCATGCCCTCTCTACCAAACTACATGACTCCTTTTAAGGGCGACACTCTCAGGAACATTTTGTCTCCATCCTCAAACTATATTAATCACCGTCTATGATTGACATAGTTCTAGTGGCGAATTTGAGATATCCAAAGTCTATACTGAATAACCCGAACCCTGGCTAAGGCATCCTGTGATAAGTATGTAATGTATAGGCACGTCTCTGTAGACTCATGCCACACAACTGGAGTATGACATCCTTGACCATAAAGTGCCTCAAATAGGGCCTTTTGAATGTTGTTATGGTGAATGTTACTATAAGAAAACTAGGGTAACGATAGACACTGGTCCCACTGGCCCCAAACTCTAGCACATAAACCCAAAACATATCATCTAAAACCTATATAATTTCTCAGACTTACCATCAGTCTTGGGATGGAATGTTGTACTTAGATCAACTTGGGTGCCCAACTCTTGCTAAAAATCCCTCCAATAGCTAGAGGTAAACTATGACCCTCGATCAAATATAATAGATACTGGAACCCCATACGATAAGACTACATCCTTAATATAAACACGAGCTAATCTCTCAACTATGATGGTAGATAAAACAACAAAGAAATGTACGGACTTAGTTAGTCAATCAACTATAACCTAAATACTATCATAACCTTTGGATGTACGAAGGGGTCCCACAACAAAGTCCATAGTCACTTGTTCCCACTTTCACTTGAGAATAGGCGATCGCTGGAGTGTGATGTCAGATCACTGTTGCTCGACCTTTAACTATTAGCAACTAAGACAATGTGACACGTAATAGACAATATCTCCCTTCATACCATCCAACTAGTAATGTTGTCTCATATCGCAGTACATCTTCACAATACCTGAGTTGATAGAATATCGGGACTCATGTACCTTATGCAGAATCAGTTGTATCAAATGCCCCAATTTGGGAACACACAACTGGCTATCAAATCTGAAAAACCCATCAGAATCAATAGTAGCCTGACCATCAACAACCTATAGAACTTTGTCGCTGAGACCCACTAATGACTTATCCTTAAACTGTCGAGCCCAAATCTTATCAACCAATTAAGATTAAGCCCAAATGACGCCTAACAGTTGACTTGGGTCAAAAATATCAAATCAGAATAACTTATTAGCTAGGGACTAGATGTCAAAAGCTAAGGGCACACCTCTATAGTCAAGTGTGCTAATCAGGCCACACTTACTACCTTTTGGCTTAAGGCATCCACTACCATGTTTGCCTTACCTAGATGATATAAAATAAAGAGATTATAGTCAACTAAGAGATTGATCCACCGCCACTGTCCCAAATTCAAATCCCATTAAGACATAATGTACTATAAGCTCCGTTGGTCTGCATAATTGCCACAATAAACACAATATAAATAGTACCTATGGATATTGAGTGCAAAACACCACTGTGGCCAACTATATGTCATACATGAGGTAGTTACGCTCATGGCCCATAACTGGTGGGAAGCATAAGAAATAGGCCAACCTCGCTGTATCAATACACATCCTAACCCGATACAGGAGGCATCACAATTAAAAAAAAGCTCTCTACCTCAACCGGAAGGGTAAAAAAAGGAGTAGTAGTCATTAATTCCTTCAACCTCAGAAAACTTGCATCACATTCATCGGACAACAAAAATGGCAAACCCTGATGAGTCAACTAAATAAATAGAGAAGCAATAGTGGAGAAACCTTCAATAAACCATTTGTAATACCTTGCTAACCTAATAAAACTGTGAATATCTGACATTGAAGTAGGCCTAGGCTAGCCACGAATCACCTCAATCTTAGTTGGATCAACCCTAATACCTTCTTTGGACACCATGTGCACAAGAAAAGTCATAGACTTAAGAAAAAACACAAATTTACAAAATTTAATGTATAACCTGTGATCACTGAGTGTTTGCAACACAATCCGAAGGTGCTGGACATGTTGCTCTTGGCTCTGTGAGTACACAAGGATATCATCAATAAAAACCACAACAAAAAAGTCCAGATATGGGTGGAATACATAAGTCATCGAGTCCACAAAAGTCACAGGGGTATTAGGCGGCCCAAAATGGTATAACCAGAAACCCATAATTCCCATAATGGGTCTAAAATATAGTCTTTTGAATGTTCTCTGCCCAGATCCTCAGCTGGTGGTACCATGATCTTAAGTTAATCTTATAGAATATTACTGCCCCTAAAACTGGTCAAACAAATCATAAAGTTGAGGATAACAGTTCTTTACTATCACCCTATTTAGCTTACTTTATTCAATACACATCAGGAGAGTCTCATCTTTCTTAGTCATAAAAAGAATATGGTTCCCTAGGGAGAAACACTCGACCATATAAATCCTAGATCTAACAAACCCTGAAGTTGTGCACTGAGCTCTTTAAGATCTATAGGACCAATCTGGTATGGTGGAATAGATATGGTCTTAGTGCCCGACTAAACCTCTATCACAAAATCAACATCTTACTTTAGTGGCAACCCTAGATTGGCAGGAAACACATCAAAAACTCACAAACCATTGGCCCTGACACTATAGTAAGAGCCTTAGACTTTATATCATGAATATGGGCTAAATAAGTTGATTACCCTATAGATATCAACCTCTGAGCCTGAATATAAGATATAATACTAGTCAGTATCTGACTCCCAAAACCCTGTTATATAGCTTAGGACATCACTAGTATCGCCATGATTATAGTCTTTGCATAACATTTCCACATGGCATGATATGGGGCCAATCAATATATATAAAGCATAATATCAAAATCTAACATATCAAGCAGTATCAAGTCAACCCAATTGTCAAATACCTAAAGAGTGACCATACAAGCTTTACAAACCTGATCTACAACAAGTGAATCCACAAGTAGGGTCAATGAATAGACTCGAGACAAAAGAGGCTCGGGAGTCACACCCAAGAGAGAAGCGTAGTACATTGATACATATGAGAAAGTGGAACCCGGGTCAACCATTGCTTAAGTTGGTTGCTCGCATACAGTAACCATACCTATAATTGCCTCGTCAGAAGCATCAACCTCTACCCACTCTAGAGAAGCATAAAAGTGGCCTTGATGCCCCCCACCTCGAGCATCACTTGCACCACTCACTCTACCACTTTTGGCGGGACCACTGAAACCCTTATAGAAGCTCTACTTGTTCTCATGATCTCTATACTAGTTATCCCTGCGGCCTCAGTCCTAGCCCCTACCCTCGCCACTTAGTAAGGGAGATGATCTAGTGGCCTATGGGGCTGCAAGTGTTGCCCTTCGCTCTAGATATTCTATGACCCAATGATCTGGTGCCTGCACCATATAAAACCTGAAGTGACGCTACCCCTACTATCACGGTTATGCATTCCTGATCTAGAATTTGTGAAATTCTGACAACCCATAAAAGATGACCTAATAGGTCTTTATGTAGTAGTATTGCTCTTTCTCTATCTATGCTCGATAAGATAAGAAGAGCCACTGAGGCTGGAATTACCTGGACCCTTATGGCTACCCTCCAAAGTTTGTAATAATTCCTCGAATAGGCAACTCATCTTACCTTGATGATACCCCCTCGAGGCCTCTCACTTGACACCCTAAAACTTGACTGAGATCCAATAAACACTTCCTCGTGCCTAGCATGCTTGTCGCTGCGCCCTTGGGCCTTGCAACTAAACTACTCAAAAGAACAAGCATGATCATCAATATCAATAGAAGACCTACCTAAGGTCACTATTGCATGTGTACAATCCTCAGTTGTGGCCTTAATCCCCACACAAAATAACCAATCTGCTCCTTATCAGTAAGTAAAATAGTTGTAGCATACCGAGAGAGCTCTTAGAATCTAGCCTCATAATGTGATACTGTCATCTATCCCTACTCAAATAACACAAATGGATCTTGATATCTATTCTTTGTAAACTAAGCCCAAGTCATCAGTGTAGCATCTACTAGTCTAGGGCCTTCAGTAAGTCCACCACCATTGTCTGGTGATCAAATCTAGCTGATAAGCAATAAACTCTTCACCTAGAGACTCCAATAGTTTCAATGCCTGTAACCACTCCATACATGTTATGAGAAACTATTATGCATCCTCTCCCATAACTCCCAAAAAACTCTGCAATGTCAACCTAATAAAATACCTAAGAAACCATATATCCATGAATAGTATAACTCCCTATAGCTATGTCAAGGCCTTTAAAGTGGTAGGATCTGCTGGTGCCTGAGCTGGTAGAGTTGAGGCTGGCGTTGTACCCTACTGTAAGGCTATAATCACTTCTACAAATTGTCTAATAACTGCCTACACCATAGGTGTGACCACAAAAATAGTTGGGGAGTTGGTGCCTATAATTTTGGGGGATCTGGGACATCCAGTCTCTGCTCGACAAGAAATGGATGCTGATTTGTATCCGAGATTTATTTCACACCTCTACCCCTACCCAGAGTCTATCCTATATGCACCATATCAGCTAAAAATAAATGTAGTCAAATTTGCAGAAATCAAAGGACCATTGGCAATATCACATGACTGGAAGCAACAACACAAGAAGTTTCCTAAACATCTTGTAGCCTTCTGAAGATAAGTCACAAATGTCTGTGCATTCTTCCATAGGACTCTACTAGATGATAGCTCTACACAGATGAGACAAGTGAACCTAACTCAGATACCAACTTGTCACAACCCGGTTCCTATTATGATGGTACTTTCTAGATCCCATCTACATGCAAGCCAATTTCCAACCCCCAAGGTACTTGTCCTGATTCACTAATCACAAAAACTAAACATATTTGAATAATGCAGCACAACCTACCCAGAACCTAGAAGTTATCTGCACAAAGCTACGATAAATACAAACACCCACTCATATATATATATATATATAGACACATAATAATAGTATTAGTAATAACAATAATAATAATAATATAAATAACCTGGAATACTCTTACATATAAAAGCCATTACATTGTACAATTATCAAAAGGAAGGAGATTGTAGAGTATCTAGAGGTGTTGATGCTTACTAAGGTCTACTAAAATGCTCATGAACCCCCAACTCAGTGACCTCGACTATTACCTAGACTTGCACCATAGGAAGATGCAAAAGTGTAGAGGTGGGTATTGGTAAAAGGCACCCAGCAGGAATCACCGGACGATTGAGGGAAATACTATAAATATTGAATGCACACATATATAGGATTGTATTATGACTAGAAAAAGAGAACTCAGATCAAAGAATGAATATGTTTGAAGAATCACAAAACCCTAATTGAACAACCCAAGTGATGTGTAGTGTTACCGACTGAGAAAACTTGAGTAAATCCATATCACAACTATCACTGGACTAAGCTATAGAGTTGTACATGGGTGTAAGGCCTTAAAATCTATGCTTGTTCTCCTCTTCAGCCCCCATAAGTAAAGAGGTTGCACCGATGCAAAATCAGGGCATGTGTACAGTGTGGATCCATAGGTAATAGATCGGGTCTCCGAACCAAGAGTAGTCAACAGGGTCCCTAACCCAAAAAGAATCGACAAGGTCTCAAATACAAGAATAAGAGACGGGGTCCAAGATTCAAGAGAAATCGATAGGGTCCAATACCCAAAAGTAATCAATAGGTTTCGAGACCCAAAGTAATCATCACAGCCCTAGACTCAAAAGTAATCAACCAGTGCTCGAACCTCAAAATTGGCAACTGGACCTCAAACTCATAGATGTGGCTACTAGAACTCATACCACAGGGAATGTCACCAAGGACTCAGACACTCGGATATGGCTATTGGATTTTAGAACATAGGGAATGCCATCTAGGACTCGAAAATAAGAATAGCCATCCACTCACTAGTTTACCCGGGATCAAAGGCAAGAGTAAAGAAAGATTAACTTTAACCTCCCGTATATTATAGCATGTAACTCCAGTGTCACCTAAGGATAACATGTGCATAATAACTAACAGTTGTATACAAAAGTATATATTTAACTGACCAGTGTAGAACGATGCCCATCTAAGTTCAAGTATACCATAATCTAGTCATCCACAAGAACTCAGAGTAAACATAAACAATTATACTTATATCATATATATCTAGAATAACAAAGCCCAGCAGGGTAATATCTATACCAGAATCAGTCCATAGTATGAGATATAATCAATAAATAACCTCATAACCAGTATAGCTCAATACCATCAGACTACACATTCATACAAATAAGAGTTAAGCAAGAATACATACCTGTCATAGGGCATTAGCCCATATCCAACCTTTATGAAGCCATTTCATAGTTCAACAGTGTTAGGACTCAGCTAATCTCATAGTTGCAGCTAATACAGTCATATACTACACATACAGAGCATAACAAGCTATACAAGACACATACTCAGCCACCCAACCCACAAATAACACACTTTCACACATTCCAGCTCATTCATGCATGCATTTCAACTTAGGCTAAGGTTTATAGAAGACTAGCCTACCTTGAAGGGTATTCCTCATGCTTCTGGTCAATCTGATCAAGCGTTTTCCTTCCTGATCAATTCTAGATGTTGTTCAGCTATCAAAATGTGAACCAAAAGGTCAATATGGTTGATTGGACTGTAAAATCTCAAGAAATAGGTGAAATTACATTAATTGTGCCTAAAATAAGGAAAAATAGAGCCCACACCAAAAATCATAAATGAACCCCAATAAAATGATCCCTACGTCACTCCAAGTCTATAGCAAGAAATTAAACCTAAAACAGATCCCAGAAGATAGAGAAATAATCAGAGATCAAAAGTAAAACTCAAGTTTGCAATAGACCTAATTCACACTCTAATTACTCAAATTAAAGCAATAATCAAAGATAAAAAAAAACCACAAGTTTGTGACCTCAAGATTATAGATAAAACTTAGCAATAGATGTAAATTCACTCAGATTAACATCAATATTATCAAAATATCATAGACACAAAATAGAAATCAAAGACTCATATTATTTACACCCCCCCAACATAGGAGGTTTAGCCACTAATGCTCAAATGTAGAGAATCAATATAAAATTTAATAGTTGAGTACATGGGTAAGATAAAAAGCAAGAGAAATATTGATTTACCCTAACTAATCTCTATAATTTCCTTTTCCTATTACTTGAAATAACCAAAACCCTATAATACTTGTGAAAGAAGATTCTATGTACTCTACTATCTTTCTCTATCTATCTATAAAACCTGATATGGAATGCTATGTATAATGTCTTTGCCAAAAAGCTTATATAGTCTATGCAAAATAGATGAGAGTTTATGCATCAAGTTATATTCTGCAGTTAAGGTCGACTGTCATCGAGCAGTCATGCGATGCACCAAATGTGCACTTGATAGCCTTATTCTATATCTCCTGAAGTCTTGAGTCACCGCAAGATTGGGAGACGACTCTACACTCCACTAATCATGTAACTTCCCTCTGCATCACCATTTTGTCATAAATTTAGTGTCTTGAGTACTGCAATATTAGGTTGTCTCCTTAGATATTTAGAGGTACACTGAATGTGTTGGTAATGTCTATTCTGACTGCCTTTCTCTCATGGACTTGGGGACTTGGCACTCTCGTTGAATCTTCGGCATTCTGCTGACTATGTCGGCGAAGTCATTTTTGTCTGTATATTTTTTCCTTTTGATCCTTTTTAAAGTTTTGTAGAGCATTGTCCAATTATGCACTTTTACCTCATTTCTGTCATAGCATATGCATATTAATTAGAAATTGAAGCAAAATAACTGTGACGACCCCTCTAGAGGGCCTCTACATACTCAGGTATTGTCTATGCCTTGGCCTGTCAGTTCGCCCTTTCAC
>JBCEWC010000380.1:0-59896 GCA_038996855.1 Solanum aculeatissimum | reverse complement strand
AAGAAGTTTCAAAAGTTGATACGGAGGAAAATAAGTAATATAAAAGTAGTACATATATTAGAGTAAAGTTTAATAAAGAATAAAGGAGAAATTAGAATTATTTAAATTTAAGTAAGGGTATAATTGAAAAAAAAATAAGAGAACCATGGGATACCACCAAATTGGTGGTTTCAAAAAGTGAGCGTTTTCATGGTTACAGAACCATGAAACAAAACCATATCGTATCACATAATTAATAAAACAATCAAAACAAACATGATTCTCTTACTAACCATACCATACCATACCACCGTCCAAACAAGCTATAAATCAATCATCGTCGTTCTGCATAGGGAAATTAATGTGCATGTTTAGCCTAATTAAGTCAAATTGTGACTTAAGTTACAAGTAATTAAGATATTGTTGTCGTTTAATTGCAATTAGTAAATCATTTTTTGCTTAATTTTTGGCATTAATCAGAGTGAATGACTCCTGGTTAATTGAATTACGACATTTTGAATGATATTTTTTTTCAAACAATAATTGTTTTTTGTTCCCTAATTTAAGGGACAGAGTTAATTATACATTATATGACAAAAATGACAGGGGCTTTACAAAACAAAAATTAAAATTGTATTTTTCTTTTTTAATAATTTTTTGGGGGGTATTAGTATTTTTTTTAAAATTTATTTGAGTACGAAATTCAAGAAATATGAGAAAACTTAACAATATCTTGTACTTTGATGTTTTGGATAGCTTGATGATGTTATGGACTTAGTACGATGGTTCAAATTGAGATCTGAAGGATCCAGGAAGATTATCTGATATATTTTTGTTTTTGAAGGCTTACGAGACTAAATTAAGAACCTGAGGGGCTTAGGGCATTTTGATACCTTAGTGGCCATTTTGAAATTGATTGATTTTGTTGGTATTTGGTGTCTTCTATGTGATCGTGAGATATCAATCGCGATCGTCAAACTTTTACGAGCAAAGTATAATGCAGTTGTGAGGAAGGACTTTAATAGAGTTAAACTCTATCGTACGAACTCATACTACAAAAGAAGTCAAACAATTCCTAATGCAAAAATGCAACTTAAACAACTTTTCATGGAAATTTTCAAATCCATGCTTCAAATATCATTCAGATGCAGTCTCATAAACATGCAAATATGCACGGATGACATAAAAACTGAAATGCAAAGAAAATTAAGGTTTTCAAGCGTGATAACCAAGAAGTCTAGTCAATGAGATACCAATCATGATCGTCAAGCTTGTAACGCGATCGCGAGAAGAAGCACGTGACCACGAAGAAGGCGAGTCGGGTTTGTCCAAGGTCAATTCTCCTATACACGGTCACTAGCTAGGAGAGTGACCGCGATCACAATGAGTTATTTTATCACGTATTTTATTTATTTATTTTGTATAGTGATACAAGAGAGCATGCCTACTCACTATTTTTAAAATCTATTTTTGGTGATGATTTAATTTTGCATATTCTATTTCTTTCAAAGTTAAAAACTAGGTCAAGAATCATAAATAATAAGTAATAGCATTTGAGTTAGGGAGAGAGCTAAGTTTAACCAAATGTGTATAAAATAATTATTGTTCTAAAAGTGTCTACTCAATGTGAATATATTAGTTATCTTACGTTAATTAATTAATGCATCGTTTTGTTCATTGTTTGCTTGTGATGTACATTTGGCATCATACTTAATATTCATGTTTTAAAAGAATTTTTTTATTTAAAAATAATAATAAATTCCTACCAGGATGGGGACCAAATTAAGCCACGATACGACTAGATCTTTATAACTTTATAACGCGGACAATTAATATGAAATGGAGAAAATATTTTTTAATAATGGGTATTCCTTTCATTAATGTCTCATTCATTGGTACGACGAAATAATAACTCCGTTTAAATAAATTTTCACCTTCCGTATATTATAGGCTTCGATTAATTTGAATTTGAAATATAATATTTTTTATTGTAATAGCCGTCCAAATAAATTGAAATTAAATCCAATATTCAAAGTCATTATATTTAAAATTCGTGAGCTTTATTTTATATATATGTTTGCATGCGTGAGTTAACAAATTGTTTTTATGTTAGATTGAACTAAAAATATAAAAACAAATCCGCACTTTTCTCCCTTAATCAGCAGTCTCGGGTTCGAGTTTTGAGTACGAAAAAATTCTTGATAAGGAGCACTTCCCCGAATGACCCTACGCGGTGCTAATCTAAAATAGTCGGGATCCAATACAAGCATCAAATACCAGATGGACAACCAAAAAAAAATATTTATCACGATTTTTCAAAAATATTTGTCTTTTAAAAAATTCATGATCAAATTAATTATTTTTCTCATTTTATCGTTAGTAATAATTGTTCAAGAAAACTACAAACATCACTATTGAGTGAATAATATTTGATGAAGAGATTATATCTAAACACATAAATGAGAATAAAATTATCAAAATCTCGTCTAATAAATATTTTTTAACACGATAATAATTTGAGATAAAGAAAGTAATTAATTTGGATCGATCATGTTATTACCAATTATAAAGATATATTTTGCCCTTATTTTTAAACAAGTGATCCTAATTAGAGACTAATAATTAGTCCTCTTAATGACCATGCCTTAGCATTAGGTAATTAATTAAGCCACATGTTATCGACTAATCGTCATGTTTAGCCTCGACTGATGATTTATTTAATTTAAATACGTATATCCCTATTATCGTAGTAGGTAATAGAGATATTCTAAGTATTTATTTAATTAATTATACATCAATGTTGTTGTATAGTTTGTTATGTATTTGGAAAAAATGGGATTCTCTTCACACATTCATTTAATTAAGTATATATTTTCATGTATATTCATATTTTATTTAGAATTGGAAGTGTTTATTGAGTAAGATCGATACGTGTCTCTTCAAATAATTAAGTTTGATCTTTGCTCTATAAATAATGATGTTTCCACTATAGAAATAATATCTTCTTTTAAGAAAGTCATTCTCATGTCACGTCTCAAGTCTTCTTTATTTTTATTTTCAAATTATTACAATATTTATAACAAACATTTCAACAAACAACACGTATTTGTGAATACATGTAACAACTCATCTTAAAATAAGAAGTTTCATATCGACAAAACATAATAGAGATGTTGGATATATAAGTAAAAAAAACTTTACCTATCAGTGACGCGTTTTAAAGCTGTGCGAGCATAGGCCCAAAACGGACAATATCACTAGCGGACTGAGTCATTATAAATGGTATTAGAGCCACTCCTGTTTCAACCTTGTCAATATGGGCTAGAGTTCAACTGAGTTTAGGCGAATTTCAATGAGGCAGGACAAATCTCAATGCTGAGCCATACAGTGGGACAAATCTCAGCATACCTACTAGTGATACGTTTTAAAGTCATGCGGACAATATCACTAACGAGTTGGGTCGTTACAATTATATATATATATATAATCGTTATAAGTTGTGTTCCATGAAACGAGGACAAAAAGCACAGCATAAAGTATTGACGTGAACTAAAAAAAGGTATCAAGTAATGTCATTTTTGTTACCTAAAGGTGATATATAAAGGCTGAATTTTACAGCCTGAAAAATAAACTAGGATGCTTTTTACAGCCTGTGAATCAAATCATTCACAATTTTTTTCTCTTCAAAATATGAGTCGAGAGCGTCTAATAAGAACACCTTATCATTCGCGTGTATAAGTGCTGAATTAAAATAGATCGCAGTTCAAATATCTAACTCAAATTTACTACTAGCAAATTTAAGGACACGCCCTAATGAAATCAAATAAAAATGATGAATGAATATATATAGGCAAAATTAACTAATTTGAAAATTCCAAATTAAAGTATGAGTTGCCATGTGAATGGCATTCCATATATATGTGTGGAGTTTTGTTCTCAAAACAGATTATTAATGGTAATTAAAATCCTTAATCAGTTTTCTTGAAGTCTTAATCATCATTAGCCAAACAATGAAACCTAGCAACAACTTGGCACATCAAATTATAAGTTGATAACAATTTAAGCTTGAAAAAATCATTATAAACAAAAAAATATCCCGTGGAATTCCACAAGTGAGACCTGGAGAGGATAAAATGTACGCAGACCTTATCACTACCTGATAGAGATAGAGGCTATTTCCAGAAAACCCTCATTTAAAAAAAAGGGTTTTTCGAGATAGAAATATTAAGTGATCTTTTCATATGTATCTAAATTTTGATAGACGAAATTAATTCCCTGATACTTGTTGGAGGTGAAAAGTGACATGTAGCTCCTAAAATTAGTCGAAATTACTCAAATTGATCCGAACACCACAATTATAATTTTTTTTATATATAAAATAAACATACTTGAAAGTTACCAAAAAGTTTGATATGCCAAACTGTACCTATATATGTAGACATAATTTTAAATTACCTAGTTAAATTCCCCCGCAAAAGTATTGGTTCATGAATATTAAATTCCTTAATCAGCTTTATTTGAATCCTTAATCATCCTTTGCCCACAGATTGGAACCTAATCCTCCCTAATTAATAGGTTGATTAACGATTAATCTATGAAAAAGAAAAGACTAGGAAAGAGTACTATACATTAAGAAAAAAAAGGTGCTTCTTTAGTGACGTATTCCATATTTTTATCGAGAAGATTTAATATATATTATATATCATAAATTATTATTTTTTTATTTTATATATATAATATAATTTTTTAACGAGGAATAATGCCGGCATGTTGATTCATGATTACTAGCGATTCCAACGAATTAAAGTAAAGGTTAATGGTCTTAACTACGTACTTAACCGAATCTCTCTCCCTCCCTTTTGGGCGCCAAAAACCTGTCAACCCATGCGGGAAAGAAGATTGAGGATGCTGAACTAGCGAATGCAGAAAGCGATTGAAGGTGTTCTAGTTTGTTCAATGTAGTTTGAAGACCTACAACAAGAGGCCCCCAATCGGCAACCAAGACACACTTCTTTTAGAATGAATGTTCAAATCATCATCTTCAAATCACGACTTCGATCACGATATCTTATACTATTTGACTGACGATGATTTTTCTTTTTAAAAAAAGCTTCTGAAATCTTGTGTCTAAAATAAGCTTTTAATATTTACATCTCATTATAAATTATCTTATTAATGGTAAAATAAAATATTTTTAATTATAGAAAGATGATACTCTCTTTATTGTTTTATTTTATGTGGTATTCTTTGACTTAACACGGTATTCACGAAAAAAAAAGACTTTTAAAATTTGTGGTCTGAATCAATTAATAGATATTTGTATGGCTGTTAATCATATCATTAAAAATATTAGAGAAATTTTAAAGTTAAATTATTTATAATTACAATAAAATGACATTCTTTTGAGACGGAATAAAAAGATAAGAATGTCACATAATGGTACATATACAAAGTGTGTAACTTTTGGAAGAGAGTACTGAAAAAGAACGTGAGTCACATAAATTATAAGAGTGGGGACTAGCATTTTAATCAGGAATTCAATAGAATTTGATAACTCTAAAGCATATCATATATGGGTTTTTGAGACGAGAGTTCCCAGGAAATAATTTTTCTATTTCTATGAGATAGTGATAAGATCTGTGTACATTTGACTCTCCTCAGACCCCACTTATAAAATTCTACTGAATATGTTATTATTATTATAAAGCATATCATATATTTATATAAAAAAAATTACTTTGACATATATAAATAATTTATTTAAAATTCATAAATTCAAAATTTTAGCCTTTGTAGACATTAGTAGAGTGGCAATGTATATAGACATTTGAAAATTCCCAAAACTGAGGTACCATGTGATTGACATATGGAAAGGAGAAGTGAAAACTAAACTAAAGAATGTATTGGTTTTGGCAAAACCTAAGAGTGTGGAAAAAAGAAATGGATATTTTTTGCATATTTAATTTAATTTATAAGTTTTTTTAATTGCAAAGATAGCCAATAATAATCATGAGATCTAGAGAACACACCATGTTCTACCCTCACATGAAAGAAAGAGAATAGAATATGTGTTATCATTTAAATATTTAAATAATAGCCAATTCCTTAGTTTCAACTTTGAACTTGATGGAAGTCCAAAGATGGAAGTTTGTAGTAGTCAATATTTTTGATGTGTAATTTAGATATAAAATTTTAATAATAAAATTTACATATTTAAAAATTATATAGTATTATAAGTCGATCAAAATAATTAGCAATTCATGATATTTAGAAAATATCTTTTGATCGTTCAAATAGTAATTAAGTGTCTATTTGATCATTAATATTATTTATTATTCTTTCGAAATATTATTCAAACTACTGTTTGGACATAAAATCAATAAAATTTTCAAGTTGAATTATGAAATCTGTTTTCACAATTTTCATTCTAAATCACTCATAAAAATACAAAAATAATCATGATTTATATTCATGACCAGATACAAACTTTGATTTTCTAATATCATTTAATATTTTATTTTTTTTCAAATTTCACATCATTTTTGTCCAAACATCCATTAGGATAAATGATTGAATCAGAGGTAGTAACAACTAACATCGACGTAGGTTCTAATGCAGTGATGAAATTACTTCACCCTTAATCAATGGTTTTCGATTCGAGTCTTGGATATGGAAAAAATTCCGTTGAGAGCGCTACCCCCGAATGGGCCCTGCAAAGCGCAATCCGAATTTTGTCAAGGCTCCACGGGCTCCGAACATCAAATGGAAAACAAATATATTTATATAATTTGTGGTATCCTTTTCCAGAAAAGTTTGTGCCTTTTTTTCCAAAAAAAATATTTAAAAAAATTACATTATTAATTTAATTTAGTCTGTCATACATATATATTAGTTTCATTTACTATTTTGATTTGATTAGAAAATAACAAAAACATTTGAATTTTGTCACAAATATTTATTTATAAATTGACTTGACATGATTAAATGCACATATAATTTTTTACATAGTTAATACTCCTTCTATTCACTTTTACTTATTATTATTTTATTTTTCGAGGTCAACTTAACTGAATTTTAAAGCTAATTCGAAGTAACTAAATTTAATATTTAAAATCTAAAATTTACATGGTTAAAAACTATACGAAAAATGTTATAAGTTGCATTCTTTCTCATATTAATATAATAAAAAAATACATCTTAAAATGTTAATCAAAGTTCATGTAGAGTTTGATCTCGATAAGTGAAATAACGACAACTAAAAATAAACAAAGAGAGTATATAGTTCGAGGTCGTTCGATAGGGAGCAAGTCATCCTGTAATTGACTATTCATTATGTATATGGAATAACTCGTCACATCACTAAAATATAAATGTTGAAATAAATAATTTCATGACTACTTAATACCTCTAATATTTTATTATAAAATTATTATTCTTTATACCTCACATCGAACGACCCAATAGACTTTTATCTCCAAATACTGAGAACAAGAAAAGGATAAGAAAATTCTGATATATACTACTGCTATACTCTTATCATCACCAAAAACTCCCATACTGAATTACAAGAATTTAGCAATGCCAAGTTTGACTGAATATTTTTTTTTAATTTTTTTTTTGCAATTTTTTTTTCATTTCCCAAGAAACTGAAAATGCCACGTGATTGAAGGGCCAAAAAGACAAAAGGTTGATCCAATTTAGGATGTCTTTTAACCTTAATATAATTTGGAAAAAAAAAACCAAAAAAAAAAGAAGAACAGAAATGAAAGGACTAAAGGAGGGTACGGTTTTCTCAAAGTTCAAGGGGAAAAAAAAACACTAGACATAATAATTTCGTCCGTCCGTTTCATTTTAAGTGTCGTTTTAACTTATTTCATGTTTATCACAAAAGTATTACGTACAATATACAATTAGAATCGTCTTTAGTTGAGAATGTATTCCTATATCTCCTCAAAATGAGATTTCATCGAGCAAATTTGAGGATGATATTTTTGAGATGAGAATCTTTCGAAAATAGTTTCTTGATCTCTATAAAATAGTGGTAAAACCTGCACACATTTTACCCTACTCAGACTCCACTTGTGAATTTCAATGAGCATATTATTGTTGTTGTTATCGAGCAAATCTGAATTAATCAAGATTCAAAATGAATATCAGACATTGAATTAAAAATAATAGAACTTTCGATACACTCATCACAAAAATAATAAATATAACATATAGAGTCGTCTTTAGCTGATGAGTGTGTGTTTTCTATACCTTCCCAAAATTAAATGGGATTTTCACCTAGCAAATCTGAATTAATTAGGATACAAAATGAATATCAAATATCGAAAAATAATAGAATTAAAACAAAATGAGGTTTTTTTGACGGAAAAAAAAGGATGAATATGCTTTTTTTTCTCAAATTAATACTTCGATCTCTCTTAATTGTGTTAACGTTAACATATTCCCATAAGTTAATTAATTAACACACTTTTAACGTTATATTCATTATTCCTAGCTTATATGAAATTATGATAAGTATAATTTCTTCTTTGTAACAATAAGATAAAATATAAGTTATTCATGTATTAATTTTCGTATAACTTGTACGACGCTTGATAGGTAGATAGAAAATAAGTTATTTATGTATAAAATTAACATGATATTTAGTTGATAATATAGAAATCTAAATAACTAGTAATATATGTATAAGTTACAAGGAAATCAATGTATTATTTTATACAAGATAGAAGATTAACTAATAGTACTCCTTGCATAACTAATATCACATAAAATAGCAGCTGTACGTCGAATAATCCCTATATCATTAAGATATGCATAATTCTAACCAGCTATCAAACGACTCTCAAGTAATTTAAAAAGTGAACTTAGCAAGTAACTTTTTTATATAATATATATACAAATGAATCTGAATTATTTTAATTTATAGAAAAGAAGCTATAATAACTACTATATAGAAGCTAGCCTATACTGGTATATGTTCTTCTGACTTCTGTTCTCTGCCAGATTTAATTTTATTAATTTATAAACTAAATCCATTGTATAGTAATTATCCCAATTGTCTGTTCATAGGGTTCATTGGATTCCTCTTAAATTCACAAAAAAAATATAAAATTAAACAAGAGGGGTGGTTGAGGATTTTTTTTTATTATTATTGTGGGGGTGGGGTGGAGGTGTTGGCATCACCAGAAATTCAGAGTAAATATTCTTGAACTATTTGAAATGGAACAAAAATATCCTTTCATTACGCTTTGGTTCAAAAATATCCTTCCGTTATATTTTTAGCTCAAAAATATTTTTTCGTTAAATTTCTCGTCCTAACAGAAATACCCCCTCCATTTCAATAGTTCGGGATGGGGGGGGTGGGTTGAGGATTTTTTATTATTATTATTATGAGGGTGGGGGGTGTTGGGGGTAGGGGTATGGGCATCATCAGAAATTCTGAGTAATTTAAGTTATTCAAGAAAATGGAGTTCTCCTCATGTTTGGGTTGTGAATATTTTTTGTCATCAAGTGCTTTTTTGGTTAGTTTTTCTTCATTACACATTGGACAATTTGTTCCAATGAAATTTTTTTATTTTATTTTTTTGAATTTATATATATATATATATTTAATTAATGTGAATCTTTATTGTTCAGAGAAGATGCCTCTGGCATGACATTTTGTTAGATTTTGAGTTAATTCTTTTATTTTTTTTTGAGAAAAAAAGATGATGAGATAAAATAATAATTGCATGTACATCTAAGGACATAAATTGGTATGTCAGAAATTCTTAACTGGCTGGCTAGATTAACTTAGGTTTGTTCAGTACTAAAGAAAATATTTTTGTTAGAAAATAAGTGAATTTATTTTTGTAAAAATACATAAATAATATATATATATATATATTATTCTAAAAGTATATATATATATATAATTTAGATAAATACTATAAAAAAATAAAAATGGAGTGGTGGGGTGTGGGATAGGATGGAGATTTTGTGTATTGTAAGGTGGGAGGACACATTCACTAGAAGAATTTGTTGAGTCATTTTTCTCATTTTTTAAAAAACTTAAATTTTTTGATCAATTGAATATGAAAAGGATTGAAACTTTGTATCGAACACACCTTCAACCTCAACTAATAAAATCTTTAATTCATTTTATTTTTTTCGCACCAAGCTTAACAGGCTAAACTAAGGATGCACGCGTTCATTCAAAATCCGTTCAACGAAAAATTATGTTGTGTATACAACAATAACAATGCCTTTTTTTTTAATGTATATATAATAGATGTTGAATCTACTTAATTTTTTGTTAACGTTTTATTTATTTATGTTTTGATCTTTTTAGTAAAATTTATTTCTCCTGGTGATTAGCAAGGGCTGGTCAGATGAACACTCTTCGTCAGAAATTTTTTTCACATATATAGGTTAAATATAGATGTTTTGATATACTCTTCATACAAAAATCACCACCCATGTTTTAAAAATATGAATACCTTTGACAAAAATACTGATTTCACCATCCTAATAAATCGAATCACTAAATTAACAGTATAATTTAGAGGAATGTTGTGGAAGAATTGGTCATGTGAAATTTGACAATTTGGGTAAAATCATAAATATGGTGACCATAGTCTCGTGAATATTGACTTAGGATTCTACAATTCATAAATATAAAGAGGAATATAGTGGGGTCCTCCTTCACCACCCTAAAGAGTAAAAAAACAACATAAATAATAAATATTTAATTTTGGCAATAAAACTAATAATATGATCAAATCATGTATGTAAGAATACATGTTCAACTAAACATGTATGTACAAATATTAATTATGATGTAAACACTGAGTGCGCGTAAATCTGTTACCAATTCTTTCAATATATCCAAACAGAGAAAGATTCAATATGTAAACTTTATGATTTCAACCTTTAACGTTTTACTTTTTGAAGACATTGTATTTTTCGTAGGGAAACTTTCGTAGATATACACTTGACCATGGCCAAGGTATACACTACATATACACTTTCGATTGTATATGTTGTGTATAAGTAACTATATGTAACATATGTATATTTAGTATAAAATATATATCACATATGTACTGTGTGCATATTTTGCAAACTAGATGGTCCAAAGGTATTGGATTGCAATTGCCCCCTTTTATTGTTATAGGTTTCATTTTGATAAATAGGTACTATAGAGTTGATAAACAGGTTCATTTTCTGATTTTATCCATTCTTTGAAAAAAATGTTATTCGGGTGAAGGTGAGTAGGACTTACATGTGAAAATGAAGACGTTGAAATGGATGTGTAGACATACTAGGAATGATAAGATTAAGAATGAAGTTATTTAGGAAAAAGGTGGGAGTGGCTTGGTGGCTGATAAGATGAGAGAAATGAGACTGAGATGGTTTGGGCATGTGTAAAGGTGTGTTGATGCCCCAGTTAGGAAGTGCAAGAGGTTGAATTTAACGATTACGCGGAGGGATAAGAGTACACCAAAAAAGTATTGGAGAAAGTTAATTAGATAGGATATGACACAACGTCATACTACCGAGGACATAATCTTAGAAAGGAGTGGAGGTCATGTATTAGTGTAGTAAACTAGTAGGGGTAGAATATTGTCTTGTTTTGTGATGATTTTAAGTTTATCATAGAATTTAGTTGTGCTATTATGGATGAATTGTTATTGTTCTTCGACTATTTTGCTATTTTAATTACTTTTTCTTGTATAATTGACATTACTCTTCATTTTAGCCTCCTCTCTATTATTTTTCTTCTTTTACTTGGGGTGGATACATTTGAGCCGAAGGTCTTTCAAAAACCTCTCTATCTCCGTGAGATAGTGACAAGGTCTGTGTACACTCTACTCACATCAGACCATATTGCTGCGAGATTTCACTGGGTATGTTGTTATACTCATTCCTTGCAAATGTATAGTAACAACATATCTATTGTAGGTGGGTATGAGGAGGCAGAGTGTGCGCAAACCTTACCCCTACTATAGAGAGGTTTTTGAAACTCCCTTGCAAATGTATATCATTTCATAATTCTGGTTTGCTAAAGAAACAATCATTATCATAATTTACATATGAATTCTATAAAACCTATAGATTGTTCATAGATAAATGTTATTACTATCTTTTGCCTTCACAGTGCTCAAACAGCTTTAGGACCTCAAAATTACAACTGTGTAATGTACTCAACAGGAGAACTAAGGTGATCTCTTGCTCCTAAAAATTACTATCATAAGTTTCGTCCTGCTACAAAACTCTGATCTCTAAATGCAACAACTGGAAAAAATATATTCCTCAACTACTGTTGCACAGGGTAACTTACAAAATGGACGTGAACTACCGCTGCACAGGAAACTTACAAAATGCACTTGACATTTAGCAGAGGCAAGTTTTCACCAGCGACATTGACTGAGCTCATTAACCAGAAGGAATGAATCAATCTGTAAATAATCTGCCAGCCTACTTAGCTTGATGGCAATGAGCTCTAATCGTCCTCATCTGATGGCAGAGTAGGACTCTTTGAGCAGGCATCTTTTGCATGAAGTTCCAACATTTTCTTCTCAGGGTTACACAGCCCTGGAGTATAAAGTTAAGCCAAGATCGGTATTAGCTAGTTGGCAAGAAAAAATACTGAGTGAAATAAGCTGTTGTAGTGATGAATTAATTGCCAAAATAAGAAGCATCAGTATCTCTTATAGAAGATTTTAAAAGGGATTATACAAAAAGAGAACTGGGGCCTCTTAAATATATCATCAAATGCAGTTCTTTCAGACAACTAAGATTCACATTGACACAAAGAGATCAAGAAATCAAGTGTAAGGATGCAACAAGATGTTAAACCAACAGATTCAACAGCCTTGGAACAATGTCATATAATGAGATTGTGACTAACAACATCCTCAGGGAGGAACATACCTGAACACTTGGGAATATCCCACACAGCAATGGATGAAGGGGTACACTCTGGTTCACATAGTTGTCGATTGTTCTCATGATTGACATTCATTGCAAGCATCCAGGAACCAATAGTAACATCCTCATTGCTAAACATTCGGAAACTGAAAATTTAACACCAAGGAAGAAAACTTATCAGCTATTATGCTTTCGAAAGGGAATAAGCAGAGACACAAGGTTGAATTAAAATAGAGAAATAGGTACTGAAAGCAGTGTGATGTGTAATATGTATCCAGCTTTTATATCAAAGATCTTATGCTATCTTAATTTATTACTCACACCAATTAAGAATTTCAAATTGAAGAATTAATTGACGCAGACAATTGAAATAACTATGGCAAGTCTTTCACGATAATAGTGTGATAGATGAAGACGCAACACATGTTTTGGAAAAAACGAAAATATGAGAGTGCTACACGAGTATTATAAGGTAACAGACCTAACAAAGTGAAAAGAAGTTAGTTTATTCTTCACCTTTGTTAGTTATAATGAAGTTAGGGTCTTTTCTTCTTCTTCTTTTGTGATGAGGAAAAATAAAGGTCTGTCAAGATGTAATATACTCAGCAGCAGTAAATAGAACCTACAACTAATTTTCTGAAAATAAAAATGTATGGATTAATTGTGTGCACTTCAAGACAGATGAATTGCAGAATTTTGTACAAAGCCAACTTGCCTGTTGTTCCTGAGGGCAACCAAACTCATAACAACATCAGCAGAAAGAGCATAAATAGGACCATAAGCATGGAGAAAATACTCCTTCCCGAGCATATATCCAAGTGGTTCATACCTGCATAAATTTCACAGAGGATATATAGTATAAATTATAATGAAAAAGGATCTTCACGTGATAATTTTTATCCTATAGAAAGCATGAGGGAGTCAAGAAAAGTCCTCTGACGATGCAGAATAAAGGGTTTCATATCAGAGCTTTTTTTTGGGTGGGGTGGGGTGGGGTGAACTGGTAATGTCGTATTCGGTATTTCTCAGTAGGGATTCATATTAATTATAAATGCTACAAAGGATATGTACAATAAAACTATCAGCAGAAAGAAAATACTGGGAGAAGAAACAAAGGAGTTTCACATTATGTAGGTTTACACCAGATCTGCCTTGAGACCATAATTGTTTACCATAATTCTGAACGAGCAAACCAATAATATACAAGAGGAGACTACATGGTGTATGCTACCATATCCTTTTGGAGCCTTATATTAGTGTCAGAGTTGCTTCAGGTAAAAATGCATCAAAAGTGCCAGGATCTGCTGAGGCTCTCAGCGCAAAGCACAATCAATGCCCGGGACTTTAATGAAGAAAAGAGCAAATGAAAAGAAGATGAAAATAATTCTACATATTCAATAAAAGGGAAAATAACTATTAACTTAAACAATAATTATATGGATAAAATACTTGGAAGAAAAACAATTAAGCAAAATATATGAAGTAAATATCATATGAATCAAGGTCAACAACCATTTCAGATTTCTAATTCAAATGCGATGATGCATTTTTAAATTTCTAAAATAGATTTAGCAACAGCTTTTCTTCTACTAGATTTCTAAGTTCCTATTTTTAGTATCATTCATACTAGATTACTGGTTACCTAATAATTAATATTTCACTTTGCCAGCTATGCTCGTTGTTTAGTGCCCTTCTTTTTCATAATAAGCCAATGGGTAATGCGATACTCAACTTAGCTCTCGAGTATCTACACTTAAGTGCACATAAGCAAGCGCAAGCGTCCATCCTGGCATCTAAGTTTCTATTTTTAGTTAGTATCCATTTATACAGTTCTCTGGTTTTGGTGCAAGGATTTATTACAATTTTTTAGATTCGCCACAATGGTCATTTTAATAGCCAAGTTGTAACATTAAGTAATGTGGATTTCTGGTGTAGCTTGGTTGCCACCTAATTAAGAGTGTAACTACTTACTTGTAAGCAAAAAATAGTGAACTCTCATCTTATGCATCCTCCAAAATAATACTGAGGCATTCAACTAGAAATGGAGGGACTAAGTTTCTACATGTATGAAGCAAATAAACTAGGTAACAATATGATATTGGGAATATATCGGCATGCAGGCAAATTATGACTCACCATTTGAGCTTGGGGTCAGTGAAAACTGGACCCTTTTTCATGCATCCAAGGTATGTTTGTGAGTGAGGGCGCTCTTTGGCCAAGAGCAGTGAAAGGCGATCTGTAATGGAAATTAAAGCAACTCAAGTACATCAAAATTATAGGACATGGTAAATGCATTACAAGAACCATAAGTAAAGAACAGTAAGAATAAAAAAGGTTCAAAATTCTAGTTACCTGGCCTCAAATATATGTCGTCATCAGCTTTAACATAAAATTCAGAGTCATATAGCGCATAGGCAGCTTTAAAAAAAGCTATGCTGCAAAAACAACTCGACTAAGTATAGGAAACAAAAAAGGGAAAATGATGAATTACTACATGAGAGCAGCCAGAACTAACGTTTTGTATGGGAGCTTACTGTACGTTTCTTCAATGTCTAATAGTAAAAAATCATCATATTGTGCCACCTCTTTTCTAAGCTCTGCCATTTTGGATTGACCACTTGTTCTACCAATTACAAATCTAAAAGCCAAGCCAGTAGCTTCTTCTAACCTGCAATTTCATTTAAGTCGGTTTAGCAAAACATAGATTCATGAAACGCATAGAGACCAAGCCACACAACTGCATATATATAAACATAATAAATAAGGGAATGACATTGAGTTCATTTGTGAAATATCTAGTTCTAATTACTTAGCGAAAAATGAAAACAGTTTTTTTCTTTTCTTTTCTTTTTTTGGCAAAAAGAGACAGAAAAGGTATCATCACCTTTTGGATACATATGGAAGGAAACTTCCAGTTCAATTCAACAAGAGCACGACAAAATTGTTCTACGAATAACTCAATTTCTACATACTAAATTAAGAAAATGTCTTCTAATCGCATGTCATACACATCAATACACTCCCCACGACACACAAGCATATATATCAAACTACAAGAGCAAGTTACCAGGAAAAAAAATGATACAGCCTTCATAAAATCAACTAAACTAAACCAAACCAGATTTTTAATCTGATTACTAGAACAAAGATTACACATTAAATACTCCAAACACCTCACACTGCGTTTCAGTAAATGCATATCTATTAGATGATGTAAATTTCCAAATGAAGATAATCTCACACCCATCCCTTCCATTATATCTTTTCCTTAGCTAACTCTGTATTAATTCCATGATTTTTTATGAAATCTCACAGCAGATCAATAAACTACCACCACTACAACAACAGCCAGTATAATCCCAGTAAATGAAGCCCACTACGCAGACCTTACTTTTACCTCCTGGAGGTAGAGATACAGTTTCCGAGCATAGACCAATAAACTACAACAACAAAAAGCCAGTGTAATCCCACTAGGCGGGTACGCAAGCCTTACTCCTATCTCGGGAATATAGAGAGACTGTTTCCAAACCCAGATCAATAAATTAAACAATAATTTATTTTTTATTTCAGATTCATTACAATTTACATAGAGAGAGAAGTAGTAATACTTTTGAAGTCCTTGCTGATCAGAGGGAAACCAAGTCTGCCTCAATGACCGGCGACGACCGGTTGAAGCGAACCCGGTTTGGATCCCAACAAAGCCCATAACTTTATGCCTCTTTTGCCCTCCATCTGAAAACCCACCAGTATCTTCACTTCCTTTACTACCTGTTTTATCCCATACTACAGAAACAGATCGAGGTTCAGCATATTTACAATTTGACCCCAAACCATGCTTCGAAATCGCAATAAAACCAAACAAAAACCCAGCTACGCCGATGAAGGAACAGAGAATCAGCACCGTCGATCTGCGGGAGGAGGAAGAGGGAGATGGCCAAGCATTGAAAGATTTAGGAGATGAAGGCATTTCAAATTATGAGAAAATTAGCACATATTTTACAGAAACTGAAAGATAAAACAGAGAGGTTTTGGGGGTAGGGGAGAGGGAAGGAGAGCAAAGTTTAACGTTTCAAAATTGGTGTTGAGATTTTAGCTCCGTTTTGGAAGTGACACTCTGTTTGATGATTTCTTGGAAATTACGTATTTCATTTTCCTCCATTTTTGTACTCTTTTTGAAATTATTACACCCCGTGTTCACCTTTTGTTTTTCCCTTTTTTCACTATTTCACTTATTAATATCAAATTATATTACTCTTTCTGTCCAACTTTACTTAGTTCCTATTGAGTTGGCACAGGGATTATGAAGTAGTAAATGATAGGTACCAAATCACCCTTTGAATATAATTAATTCAATATATTGAAAAATATAATAGGAAAATAACTATAATTAATGACAAGGGTAAATTAGGAACTAAGTGTAAAATTATCTCTTGATTTCATAAATTGGACAAGTATTGTTGGACATCCTAAAATAGTATAGGGGCCAAGTAAAGATGGACAGAGGGAGTAATATTTTAAGATGTATTTTTTCATCATATTAGTATGATAAAAATTGTAACTTATAACATTTTTTGTATAGTTTTTAATTATCTAAATTTTATATCTTAAATATTAAATTTAGCTTTAAATTTTAATCAAATTGAGCTAAAAAAAGGTAATAATAACAAATAAAGCGGAGAGAGGGAGTAGTATACTTTGAGCCATCTTTTCAAAACATTGCATGTATTATCTTTATGTATTGTCTTGTTTGGTACTTTTTTTAAATTCATGTATAATTAATATTTTCTTTATCAAAACTAAAAATAAATATATATAATTAGTTATACATTCTATTTGATTTTATAAAGAACGTATATTTATGGTATTAGCAATGCAAAAGATTTTAATGCATACATTAGTATTATTAAAGATACAATTATGAATTACCCCTCAATCTTTTCGGCCTTTTTTTTCTACCATATTTGTAAAGGTTATTTTTATAAGTAAATATTTCTTTAGAAATTATATAATACATGATATTTTTTAACACATCAAATAAATAACTGAATAAGAAATAATCTTAACATAACTAATACTCCTACAAACGTTACTAATACTCAACCAAAGGATACCGAATTCTTACCACTTCCGAAATGAATTAGAGAAAAAAAAATTCAGATTTTCTTTTTGGGTAAAAAGTGAAGATAAAAAAGGCATAAAACAAAAATCCGCGATCGGAGAAAAACAAATTCGCCCAAATTTTTCGTTTTTGCAATTTTTTATTTTTTTTTGCTTGTTTTCATTTCCCGTTTGATAAAGTTCACTACTGTTATAGGCACATATAAATAATCAACATCATTTCTCATTCCCTTGCAACACATCAATTCTCTGTTGCACTTCATCTAAACAAAAATTGCTTTCCACATTTATCTGCAAATTGTCTACTCTACAACCTACTTCCCCATGGCTGATGTACGTCAGAACTGATTCCTCCGAGAGTTTTGAGCACTCACTAGGCAGACCATCAACAACATACTGGACTTCCACCGTGTGTAAATCATTTGAGTCCAGCAGCCCGGCAAAATTACTACCACCTTGATCTTCACAGAACTGCAAACTCTCAGACTGAGGTGGGTGTCCTACACCAGCTCCTGCGCAAGAGTGAAACATATCAATTTCAGTTTTTAGCATCGCACCAGTTTGTAGTGTTTGAAAAAGAGAAGATTTCCTTCAAGTTGAAGAATATCAAACACTAAATACTCACCACTCGGTTGGTCTGCATCAGCAGCTTGATACAAAGACTTCTTCAACCACACAGTTCCAGGGAACACCATGAGGTTGATATGTCTAAGACTTCGTTTCTCACAATCTTCCAAGGGTTCAAAGCCAAAGCCATGAGTCCATGTCTCCACTAAACCTGGGATAGCTGATATTACAAGTTTCTCAACCTTGAACGACTTTAGCATCTGGAACTCATCATCAAGGGAAACAAGTAAGCATACATGGCAAAACCTAGTTTCACCGTAAAATAAAAGATGATAAGTTAGAATCTGGGAAAAGAAGGGAACAAGCAAGGAGTTTCATAAGTATAGCATGTTAAACGTTTATGTTAAAAATAATTCAACACTTGATATAATTTAAATCACGTAACTTTAATGCAGTAGTTATTTTGTATTTTCAAACTAGGTATGGATTAGTAAAATTAAAATTCCACATAGGATTTACACCCATTTCTGGGGCTTATGTCCACCCGGTGCTAAGTAAAACACTCTGTGTGGGACCCCTCGGAATTTAAAACACTGCTTCCCTGTCGAATTACCTCCAGTATAGAATTTAGTAGGCGCCTGCACATTCCCTGGCGGCGGTATTTACTGCATGTTGCAATTAGAGGCATCTCAGCAACTGTTACCCCATGGATCCTGCATAAAAACCAAATTCTGATTCAGATATAGATTCGTCCCCGCAGAAAAAATCCTGATTTTAATGACACGGTTTTATTGAACGGACAGCAGGGAGGCCACGGCTTGCTATTCATGACAATCAATGCTCAAGGATAAAGTCATAAGTAAACTTTCACTCCTTTTTGTCATCCCATATAGTAAATGTAGGGATTGGATAGTGATAGTTCAGAAATTTATATATAGCCCTTTTTTTGGTCAGAGAAATTTATATAGTTGATAATGCTTAAAAGTATCTTCTTCAAAGCACCTTCTGTAACAGACATGAATGCACCAGTTATCCAAAAATTCCAGAAGAAAAAAGTTGAATATTTTTTCTATGAAATTCCAAAAATACCTAATTGTCTACCAAGCATAAATAACAGAAACAACCTACAATGCATATGCATCTGCTACTAAACCACTGTCTAGCCTCTTACTTTCAGCAGCCGATAGGAGAAGAACTTTTTAATACTCGCAAGAACAGAAAATACTTGATGAATTTCAAATGAATGGCATACAGTAAGAAACACAAACATAACACAAAAACCAAAAGATTGGGTCAAGATGGAACCGCGAAATTGAAATCACAAGCTTAAGATGCCATATTAAAGTACTTGTAGGAAGCTTCACAACTCCAAATGTAACATGTTTCCTTCTAAAGTTCCAACCCCAATAACACTGACAAAATTCTTTTCTTTAAAATAAACAAAAGAAAACAGGAAACATATAAAAGGTAAAGGAGCACATAGCAAATCAAAAAAGATGCATATGCTCCAAGAATATCTACGTTGCCATACAGGTATGAAGTATATAGAAAAACCAAAGACAATGGACAATTTCATTCAAGATTGTAAAGAATTACCTTACTGATGCTACAGCTACTGATATATCATCTTTCTCCAGGATCATTGTGTAGAATCCAAGATAATTTAACCGAGAAAATTGAGATCTGTAAAGATTTTAAGGATCAGTCTGTCAGCACTACTTGATATGAACATAGTCGAACGACACCGTGGATGCAGGACCAAAGGCACCTTTTGATTAAGCTCATTTTGTTTGCATATTGTCATATATTCCTTACAACATAATGCTTCATATAAAGTTGTTCTTAAGTTCTTCCGTCATTTCAACATACTCTAAAATATATTATTCATAAATTTATAGTTACACCTGCTGTTCAACCTTCCATTCAATTATTTTGAATGGGAACTGAATGAACAAGACATGCTAGGCATAATGCCTCATCTATCAAGTGCAGGAATTTCAGAAAAAACTACTTGTAGTAGGTAGCTAATTTCACAAACTGCTTTAAAAGAATGTGGAAGAATAAGCATTAAGTGATATACAACTTCACAGCTAAGCACACAGCTGTACACCAAGTTAGAAAAGAGTTGATGGGAAGCAGAAATACTCACCCCCAGCTGTATATCACATGGGGTATCATATCTATGCCAGTTCTTGGATCCACCATGGGAAGAAAGCACTCCTCCATAATAGTAAGGGCAACTGCCAACTTTGAGTTGCATTCTGCCTTCAAAGCAATGAACCGCCGAGCAGAATGAACTTTCTGGTCACCATGAATGCACTTCAGGACAGTCCAAGAAAAACCATCAGACAGAAGATTAACGAACCCAATGCGAGAGTGAAGACCTTCATAAACCTGCAAAAGAATTGCTCAAGTTTTTTCCGAAAGACAACTAAAATAATTCACAGTCAAGCTTGCAATGAAGTTTATTTCAGTAGAATTTACAATCCTAGATTTTATGTTCTCATCTAAAACAGCACCACCTGGGGGACTCATAACTTAAACTATAGATTAATGTTTCATTTTATTATTATTAAAAGAAGTTCGCATAGGGTTTATTTCATATTTTCTCATTAATCAAAATCTTCGGTCAACAGATTGAATTATATACTCCATCGTGATGTCATCCCTAATGAGTCCAAACACCGCGGGGGGGATCCCAAGCATTCTGCTAATACATACTGACTAGGAGAAATTCAAATAAATAACTATGATCAAGTATTTCAGATCTCAAGGAAACCATCCAAAGAAGACTTAACAGGGTGAAATTCCTTCATGCCACAATCAAATTCACTCATCAAAGAAAAGATTTCCAAGGCCACAGAATAGTACTTTGGCAGCAATAAAAAAACAGATGCTTTTTACTATTACTATACATGGTGCAAGAATTTCGGTTCTTAGTTTAGCTGTTACTCCTAGATAGACCTACTCGTACGATACATTAACAATATAACAATCATATTTCATATCACATTCTCCTGCCAAGTCATATCACATGCAAAAGGAACTAAGAAGCATCAGATAGCACTTCAAGACTCCACATGAAAACCTTAAAAGAGACAAACATATGAAAGTTGATTTGCTTGATGCTACACTAAATTACATCAGGGACTTACATCATTAAGAAACTCGTTTTATAATTAAAAAAAGGTAAGGCTGAGATGTCTAGCTCACCTCCTGACAGCTTTCGCTACAGAACCATGTATCAGAGGCCAGACCACTTTTTGTAATCCTAAGTTCACTGCATGCTTCATGATCTGTTCACAAATCATCAAAGCCATCAAGACATTTAGTGAAAGAAGATGATAATTTTCTGAGTAAGGCTTGTAAAGTTTGCCAAATGCAAAATCTTAGTATTATTTGACACCATGCATTCTGGTAAGAAGTGAATACAGAGCTCCAAAACATGCAATGGGAAAAGAATAGAAACCATAAAAGTCTAGTTCGTGGGAGAACACACATTTATGTTCACATTGTGAACATTTTAATCCACTGGGAGAACTCGATCCTTCAGTATATTTAACCACATCCCCACATTTCTGGCAAGTGCACTGTGAACAATACCAACTCCCTTCAGGAAGCTCCTGAAACAAGAAATAATAAATTAATCTACTAGAATGTATATCTCTTGTCCAGAATTGGCAAACAAAATTCAGGACGCAACAAAATCAAAGGAAAACCAGACATATGAATGAATGTGTTATTTTAGAAGAATCATATGTTCATGCCTCTTGCATACACAGAAACCAAAACAATATTAGTCAATAATTTTTAGTTTTTAGAATGAACAATATTAGTAAACAAATATAGTACAGGATTGTAGAGAAAACATGGTACGACTTACAAATATGGTAAAAAAGCAATAAGAACAAAGTAAAACAAATAATTAACAAGAAAAGTAAAAATAAGTTATCAAACCAACCTAAATCAGAACATCACTCACTATCATTGACTTCATCAGTTAAAAATGTGACTTTTGCTAAAGATCACAAAAGTGAGTTACGTCACGACAAAAGTTAAAACACCATCAAAGTAGAACTAAGAGAAGCAAAAAAGCTGGTCAAACATAACCCCATGGAACTTTAAACATGGTAACAAATGTCAACTAAGCGAGATATCAACAAATTAAGTATAAGGAACCGCTAATAAATAAGCCAATTGACTGACTGTCATAACTGTGAAAAAACTTGTAGACGAGCATTAATGCAGAAAAGGAGGAACTAAAAAATTTAAAACTCAAAATTAGGGAGAAGAGTCGAGGGTCAAATTTGCCCCTGAACTATGTCAAAGGTTCAAATTTACCATCCAGTCAAAAGATAATTCTTCATTGCAGGACGCGTGGCATCATAGGGTGCTAAGCTTCCGTCGTTGAAACTAAGGGCAAATATAGCCCATTTTACATAAGACAATGACATATTTGACCCAAACTAAATAGAGCGCAAATATGCTCCATTTTGCCTAATTTAAGGGCAAATTTGACCATTTGCCCAAGAAAAAATCATTCATGCATAATGTTATGCCGCGTTTGGGGGGCGATATTAGACAATACCTGCATTTCATTATGCGAAAATCTTTCTATTATTTATGGGGGATAGAATAGAAATAAGAATTCATGTTTAGTAATACGCAGATTAAAGTATTAAAGACAAAAATGTCATTACAGCAGGAAATTCATGCACAACAATGGCATCATTATTGCCACCTTCCTAAAAAAACAATTCCATCATTATTGATCACCACAAAACAATCTCTACATTATTAATAGTAGCATAACCATTCTTTTATAATTTGCCATTGCATAATCCCTAAAATATAATCTCCACACAAGTAGCATGTTACCCAAACAACCTCTAAAGACAAGCAGGACTAGTTTGCTAATTCCAGAAAAAGAGTAAAGCTCAATTTTTAGCATAACTTCAACAATCTGTTTGATGGAATAGAACTAGAACAATTTGTAGTTTCTTTTCAGGAAATGCCAATAGTAACAAAATCGGTGTTGGAAACTACCCTAGGACCAAGTATCAGTATCTCATAGGACTATTATTTAAATAAATGTTTTAACCTGTTAACTTTATACACTAGGATTACAGTAATGCCACCGAATGTAGACAAATTTTAAAGCTGATCAACCAATAAACATCATAATAATAGGATAACAACTGCACAAGTAATTCCATCAAATGCCAAACTAATTTTGACACTGATCCTGATGTTCAGCAACAGAATAGAAGACTTAATTTTTTTGTTAAAGGAATAATCTCTGAAACTATAAAGTTCGCCTTTCCGTACATCAAAGAAGTTGCATACAGATAATAAGAACACCAAAGAAGTTGCAATTGGAAACTATAAAGTTCGCCTTTCCGTACATCGCCTTTCCGTAAGCTTCTACAAAATGATAAAATTGGAAACTTAGGGCTTTTCCAATGTCAAACACCTCTTAAATCATTAAAAACATGTTCTTTTAGAACTCAGACTTGCCAAAGATGTACTATACATAGGTCATGTAGTGAGTATTACATGCAGAATTTTCAGGGATTCATAACAATTTTTCAGGTAATAGTCGTTTTCACCCCTTGAAAAGACCAAAAAACTCCTTTTCTAAAGTATATATGATGCCTACTATATACTTGGAATGCAAGTTTGGCGATGTGACGCATGTGGCGGAGGTGAAAGTGAAGATCGAATGCTCAAGCCATACCCAATAAAAAAAAATTCAAGTGTCTAAGGTCCACAATCCAAGGAGAGGAAAAATTGATGATGATACCGCACATCGTATTGGAGTAGAGTGGGGGAAATGGAGGCTCACATCCAGGGTACTTTGCAATAAGAATGTGTCACCAAGGCTTAAAGATAAATTCTACAGAGTGGTGGTCAGACCAACCTTGTTGTATGGAGCAAACTATTGGCCACTCAAGAAGCCTATGTTATAAAAATGAATGTAGCATAGATAAGGATGCTCCAATGGATGTATGGGCAAACTAAGAGAGACATGATTAGGAATTAAGTTATACGGCGCAAGGCGGAAACGGTCCCCGTGGTGGACAAGACGAGGGAGCCAGAGTAAGATGGTATGAACATGTGAAGAGAAGATGCATAGATGTGCAGTGAACAGATGTGAAAGGTTGGTTGTAACAGGTATTGGGAGAGGTAGCGGAAAGCCGAAGAAGAACTGGGGAAGGTGATTAGACAGTACGTGACACAACTCCGACTTACTGAGGACATGACCCTATATAGGAAGGTATGGAGGTCGAGGAGTAGGTTGGAAAATTGGTAGATATTTGAGTGTTGTCACACTTTGTTTCTTTTTCTTATATATATGTGAATTTCTATATGTTGCTTCATTTGATTTGGATCTTGTTGTTTTGATATCATATTTTTTGGCTACTATGCCTCAAATTCTTTTCTTTTCTATCGAGCCGAGGGTTTATTGGACACAACCTCTCTTCCCCACAAAGGTAGGTGTAAGGTCTGCGTACATCCTACCCTCTCCAGATCCCACGTGTGGGGTTACACCAGGTATGTTGCTATTGTATAAGAAGCCTACTATTTGCAAGCATCTGCGTTGCACAAGGGAAAGAGACAAAAGAAACAAAAAATGGAATGAAGTAGAAATGTTAAAATCAATTACTAGGTGTACGTACCAGCTATTAAAATCTGCCCACCAGATCAGCAAGGAAACCATAGTAGGGTGCTTAGAAACAAAAAATTTTCTCTTTCAGAACCCAATAAGGGATTTGATGCTATTTTGACACTTGTAGTGCACATGCTAAACCACATTGGGCTGCATATGATTCTCTCCTCTTCTTTTTCTATAAGAAAAATTGATTTTATCATACTAGCACTAATACCCTGATACAAAGTAGAATTCAGGCCATTAAGAATGGGGGAATCCATAAGTTCGATAATACAATTTAAATCATGTGCGACTTCTCTTCTACACAATAAAAAAAATGCATGTTCCATAAGCATTTAAACTTTATAAAAAACATGGATAAAGCTTTGTCCTCAAAACATCTATGATTTCTTTCCAACTATCTCGTCCAAAATATACACAATGGTATGTCATTCTTAAAAAAAATAATAATAATAATACACAATATGGTTTCTTTCTAGCCACACTGTCACACATGAAAACTCTTTGCAAAATATACACAAAATTGAAGAACAATAGAACACTGAGGTACGTGTACGAGAGTTTAGCGCATGAAATGCAATCTTCTCCGCAATGGAACATCTGTGGTTGTCCTTTGTTTAACATGCACCGCAGCTTTTTACAGCACAAATGCTAAAAAAGAAAATAATCAGGACTACTTCAGTAGATGCAGACCACACTAAACATTTACAGTTCAATCAAGCATTAATCAACTATACCACACCCCCAAACAAAATTGGGAACTATACAAATCCTCTGTAACCATTCACCCAATCTAGGGCCAAATCATTCAAATACTACTTCGCTGACAACCAATAGAGGGTTCTCTCAACTCTAGTAATCTAACACTATTTCATTTGTGGGGGGACCATAGAGAACTGGAAAAAAAAAATGAAACAGATAAGAGAAATGCACAGTATAATCAATTAGTAATAATGCCACAAATATTCCACCTTGAGCTAGCTGAAATCTGTTATCCCTATTTTTCAGAGGAAAAAAATCAATTATCTCTATTTAAAAACCTCATCCTAAAGGGAGATGTATTTCAACGTCCCATTTTCAGGAAGAGAAGCAACCACATACACAAAGATGCCATGGAAACATAGAGTAAACCAGTAATCAGCACATCCCTGGGCATTAAATATCAAATGGCTCATGGCAAAGATGTAACTGAAACATATACAATACTGCTTCACCTTCAACAGATCAACGATAACTTCAACAGGTCAAATACTCTTCCTCAAAATGAAACTTAACCACCATTTTATGTTGGTCACTAGGGTGTCCAAGGAACCTGCAGCTACATATGGGATAGCTGACTTTGAAAGTTAAAAGTTGATGCTGGCTGTTCACCAGCACTCTGATGATAAAACACATCAAGTTTTTCAAGAATAAGACGGATATAGAAACTGTTTCAGAGAGTATATTTCCTTCCTAGGGGAAAAATACTTTGACAATATAATGTCAGCTAAAATCATATAAGAACCCATTCATAAAGCGCAAGGACCGATCTTTGACATCTTACAATTTATAAGTGGATTAAACTTAAATGTTGAGCAAGAAAATTATGTATACAAGGCAAGATAAAGGCATCAAACTGACTCAAACAAGTAAACCAAGTGAAAAGGGTCAAAGATGAACCTGTGTGAACAAACAAGCTAGATGAAAAGTAGCAGGACAATTATCACAACAGATCAACTCGCCACCGTCACCACATCGCCCGCAACTGTCATCATTTTGGTCTCTTTCCTCAGCTTGGGCAATTCCAGAAACAGCTCTCCGCGCCTTGTATTCATATGACCAAGCCTCAAGCTGACATAAGGTGAATGGCTTACCATACTCCATGAAAAGATTCGAACAAGGACGATTGAGCTTATAACCAGCATGACTTTTGAACTCAGAGATGGATAGCACCTTGTCACAGCAATTGCACAATATCCCATCAGTGGTAATAAAGCCGGTTTTTACCACAAAATCATCCTTCAAGTTCCGGTACTGGATCACTTCGTTCAGGGAAACAACCCCAGAATGAATTAACCAGGATAACACAGTCCTTGAGGCAAAGGTAGGCCATTTTGCTTCGCTGAAGTGTTTTCCACCCTTGTTGAGGCCACGTAAAAGCAACTCGCAACCACTTTTCTTGCTCTTCCTTTTCTTTGGAGGTTTGAATTTACCAGAGGACCCTTTCTTTCCAGATCTGCATGTTGTGGTTCTAATTACAGCTGAAATTAAGAGATCATCATCACCAAGACGACATGTCTTACGTTTCTTTGACCCAATTTTGCGCTTGCTTGTAATTACTTTACAATCAATATTTCCTTGCAAAGGGTTATCATCATCAATATTCTCAGAATTGACCCCGTCCATATTCTCATTACACTGACTCGATTGCATAGAACTAGCCAATGTCGACCTAAACTTTTTGAATTTGCTCAGTTCAGTATTTTCTTGAGACTCCGAACAATGGACGGACAGCCCTTGATGATCTCTAGCTCTCCCTATGCAGTCTGCTAAATATCCGTTAGCTCTTGCATGTATTTCCATGCCAGATCCACTGACTTCATGAACTCCACTCTCATTATAAGATGGATCAAACTGGTCATCTTGGTAACCATTAGTAAATTCCATTTCTGATAACTTTTTTGATTTCTTCGGGGCCTTCCTTTTCAAGACCGAACTTTCTGCATGAGGTATGCTGTTGGAAATTATTGTCAGAGGTTTGGTGTCCATCATATCACTGTTTCTATGGTCTGAATCAAACAACATGGGCTCCTTGTACATGGATCCTGCCAAATTTGGAACTTTTCGCCCGTCAACACCACTCACTGGAACATTTTTGAAATACAAATCATCAACATGATCAGAACTCTTTACATCACTGCTTGAGAAGCTTTTACTGCTATCTTGCTGAGTAAGAACAATATCAGATCCTCCAATCGAGGTTAATGCATTTCCTGAACTAATAGGAACTTCAAACAAACAATAATCAACATGTTCACTGGTGCTTTCAGATCCACAAGCTGGCAAAGGAGCTAATTCCAGTTCTTCATTACCATTTTCCAAGGGTTTCCTGCATTTGTTAGCTCCCTGAGTGACAGTATCGCTTAAGCACATGGATCTTTCATTAGGGTGATAGTAAGATACGCCTTCACCCATCGGGGACTCTGACAAGTTGAGAGAACTTTCATCACCATAATCCTTGTGTATCCATTTATCTGTCTCAAGGCTTGTCAATGCACTGTCTGAGACAAAAGAAGAGCTGCAAAGCTGATCCTGCAAAGTCCTCTCAGCAAGCAGATTTCCTGCGGTGTCTACATTCTTTAACTTGTTATCTTTTACAGGAGCGGTGGACAAAGTCGTTTGGGTTTTAATTGTTTTTCCTTCTTTCAGAGAGCGCAATTCCTTGTCAATGAACACCAAATTTACAAAGGGATCAAGGAGATTCCAAAGCCGAGCCAATGCAGAAGCTGTTTCTAAGTTATCAAGTTTTTCTTCAATCTCCATCACTGCAACTGAGAGGTCACTCAAAAATTGTGTCATATCAGACCACAACCTACAATCCTTTTCTGGAAGAATACCATCTGCATAAGTAAACAAACTCTGTCCACACAAGGTCCAGGCTCTCCAGAATTCACGGATTGGTCTTCCTTCAGGTGACTTGTAAACATACTCACCAATTCCATGAAATTTATTATTTCGTTTACGCCTCCCGATTACCCATCCTGCTGCTCTGAGCAAACGATGGATGTGGTACCGGAGAAGAGGGCGAGGGTCATTTGGAGAATCCTTAATTGTTAATAATTCAGCTTCATCCAGTTCAACAAAGCAATGGTCCCTCCACTTTGGCTTGCCTGGTCGAAGAATTCCTGATGACTTCGTAGCACTGCCAACCAAAAACTTGGTTGCATGGCTCTCCTGAGAAGCAGGTGATGCAGCTTTACCAACAACATCCTTCCATCCATTTCCTTCCATTTGAGTTGATCTTAATTTTGATGAATCCATTTCACCATGCACGTAACTTTTGTCCAGCACAGTGTGCCACTTCTGCAAATAAGAACTTGATTTAACACCTTGGTTCGAAGATTCAACTATATGACATATCACACTTATAGAAGACCAGGAAGAAGGTTGCTGAGAGATATCTGCAGGTATTCTATCCAAGGAAGTTAATGATCCGGATTCCTTTTCCACATGACTATTGGTTAGCTCTTGTTCACAAGGATCTTCTCTAGAATCTTCCTTTATGTCATGAGAATCATGATGTACTGTCAAGCCGGAGTTTTCACCACACAAATGTCCAGGTTCATCAGTCTGGCTAGTAAGGTCACCCTCAAAATTGATCATTTCAGTCACAAGACACCTTTTGGAACTGCTCTCATTTCCAAAGAACACATCCGCAAATATCTGTGACTCATTCACTGACCCATCAAAGCCATCATCACAAAGACCTTCAATGTCTTTGTTGAACAGCATCTTTGCGGAATTATTACTTTTCCACAATCCTAAAGTTCTTCGTGTATCCTTGGTCAAATGCTAACCATCAAAAAGGAATGAAAGACCAGCACCGAGTCTCGCAACAAAATAAATCTCATCGTTCGGAATGATCTGTAGTATGGACATATAATATCCACTTGTATGCTTCTGCACAGAAACAGAAATACAAAATTTTAGGAAATTCACAGCAGTGCAATAATTCATATCCGTGACAAATGAGCCAACAAGTAGATCTCTTTCCAAACCAAATTAATGCAATCCTGAAAAATCAAATCCCAATAGCTTTTTCACAACGAAGCCCGCAAACTTATTTAGCCACAATGACAACTGGCCTGTTGCCCCCAATATCAAGGTTACATTATCATTTCTTTCTATCCCCAAGTCACCAGCAAGATACAAAAGATTCCTGGAGGGAGAGGGGTGGAGTACTTAGTATGAAGCAAGTACTGTTTCATGGACCGAGGAATATGATGTTCCTACTTGATTCTTCAGAATTATATGTGAGGCTTGATCATTATCGAGGAAAGGATGTCAAGAAGTGTTTTGCTCAATTGTGTAAGAGGCGGCTGTCGTAACTAATAAAGAAAACATTGAAGGAGCAGGAAGCATCTGAAACCGAATGAGGCAACATCAATGGTTTAACTAAGTAAAGAACTGCCAAATTAAGGAAAGCTAATTATTCCTAATCATGGCATTGAATCAACGCATCAAAATCAAGGCTTTCTTAATTGGTGCTGTGTCTTTGAAGTTAAAAGTAGACATTGGTTACAGCTAAATAAATTCAAGCAAATTCATAAACATTATAGACTATAGACCTTCTGTCCCTTTGTGTTAAGTGTTAGGCTACACAGAATTAGATACACCAGAAGTCTGGATACTCAAATACTACCTTTCCTAATTTGATGCATTTGTATAACACAAAAGGGAAAAACACATCAAATTTATAACAGAAATCTAACAAAAGCCGCATTAAAAAAAAATCTAACATATCCAGTAAGAGTGGCTACTGTTCAATCGTTCAGCAAAATGACCGGAAAAGGAGAAAACCGTTCCGAGAAAGTTAGAACATTTCCGAAAATGACCGAAATGGAAAACATATAAAGTAACGATTACAACTATAATTCAGCAAAATTCAATCAAACCACACACAAAATTCAGTAACTTTCCGGATCCAGAAAGCCGAATCCAGATAGATATATAGCAAGCATTCAATTAAACAAAAACCACAAATCTGCACCGCCGCATGCACCGCTTCATTTGGGATGAAACCAAAATACTCACCTGAATTTTTAGAAATGCATTTCGCCGATGATTGTTAGGGTTTTGGAAATTCCGGTGCGGTTAAGGACGAAGAGGATCTGAAGATAAGGTCGGTATCATATCGCCGGAAAACTCACAAGTGCAGATACTACTGTGTGAAAGGCTTTGGAAAAACCGAATCGCGCTCCAAAAAAGTACAAAAAGATAAACACCATAACAGCTGCATCCACTTTCTTCTTCTTCTCTCTCTTTCTTCTTTCTTTCTCTCTCTACTTCGTCCGCCATGTGCGTGAGTGACCTTATATACTGTTAACCCACTCAGCACTTGCTTGTCTGTTTGTTTACTAATTTTATTGCTTACCAAATTACTAGTATTATTTAGATAACTATTATTATTTTAAAGAAAAAAAATTACTACCAATATTTACCGCTTTGTTTCCTTTTTTCACCATTTGAATTTGATGGTTTTTGTTGAATTGTTTTATACAAGCATTTCTGTGGGCTGTTTTATTTTTCTATATACGTGGATAAACACGTAACGTATATCATCATTTGAACATAAATCCAACCTCTTTTTGGCTGTTTGAGTTTGATAGTTTTGGTTGAATTGTTTTATTTTATTAATTCTGTGGGTTGTTTTGTTTTTCTTTTGTATGTGCAGATAAGGATGTACATCGTCAATTGAACTCGAATTGAGATACATTAAAAATAATTTATATTAAGTGAGATAAGATTATAAATGATGTGATAGAGATGTAGAGAACTTTATTTATATTCTTATGAATTATTACTATTTAAATTTCTTTGTTTTTGCACTTGTTTTTTTAGTCGTTAAATGAGTTAGCAAAAATGGTAAAAACCATACAAATAAAGAAAATCGTTGTGTGAAGATGTGATTTGTCAAATTAGGGCAAAGAAAATCGTCCGACCTTATCAGATTAAAATGTAAAGATGTTTCAAGGGAGACGGAGAAAAGAAAAAATTAGGCTATTGATTGAATTATTATTTTTTTCACTTTCTTTCTATGAAACAAGTTTATTCCACAAAATGTGATTGATACTTTCAGTAGAAGATTAATACTTGAATGGCTTGATACCTTTTATAATGTTATGTTTGTATTTTTCATCATTTGGTATATACAAACAAATGAAACAAATAATTAATTGAGAAGAAGAATTTACATACTTAATTATATGTGAGTAAATTATAAACTATGGAAAAAATATAACGATATTTTTTTTGTAAAACTTTATTTCCAAACAAGTAAATGAATATCGTGGTTGCCCCCTTTGTAGAGAAAAAAATAACTTGATTCAAATCATAGATATTGTTATGGAGAGATCTTTAAAAATAACTAAGAAAAATGAATATTAAGATCTTTTGATAATTAGTTAAAGCTAACAACTCATGGTAAAACTATTGAATGTCAAATAGAGTCTCAAATTAGTGAAAAAATAATCTAACAAAAAATAGAAATCGAGACAAATTATTTACTTATTGTCAATTAATTGAAGAAGAGGATATACTCTTAGGTCCATTACCGAAGGAGACAAATAAACGTGCATATATTCGGACAACTAAAAATTATAAACGTGCACTAGATTTATTAATCTGAGAACACACACTTAAAATTTAAAAATATGGAGTTCATTTTTATAGCAGACTCGAGTCATATAACTTATATACGATACTAAAAACTTTATTTAGGTTTCCAAATATAAAAAAATGAATTTATTTTCTTTAATTCAATTTCCATTTATTGAATTTATGTAAGTCTTGTAAATAAATATCAATATAAAAATAATTTAATATTTTGTTTGCTTCTATTGATGTTAATCTTTATTAAAATATTATATTTAGATCTAAAAATTAAGTAACTAAAATATAGTTTACTCAAAATTTAAACATGTATAGTTTACTTTTAATTGAAAATTAATAAATATATCAAAAATTAGATAATGCTAATAAATATCATATGTACAAATATGCTTAATGGAATATTTAGTTTACTTGTCCATATTTGTATAGATTGTTTATATTTAATGGAACACATTCTAAAATTTTGTACTATCATTGATGAAAAAAAATCCAACATAATTATAATGTAATGATTAATAATGATCATAATAATAATTAATAGAGGAGACTTGATTTTCCATCTTTTCATCCTCATTTATCTTCTTCTACTATTTTTCTTTGTCCTTTTCTTCTTTCTTATTCATTGTCTCTCTCCTCTTCTTATCCTTTAATAATTTCATTTTTTATTTTTTTTATAGTAAATTAAATAAATATTTAAGATACTTAAATTTTTATAGGTAAGGATATTATATACATTTGGCATATTACCATATAATAAAGACATTGATTCACTGAAGTACAGATTTAAGAGTTTTGAAAGAAGTAAGAGAAATAAATTGTGGAACATTAATTATGTGATGATTTAAAAATGGGGACAGGAGAGGAATAAGAGTGAGACCTAAAATAACAGTCAATAAGAATTATAGTAAAAAAAATTGTTATTTGATTATTTCTTTTTAGATAAAACTACTGATTCTTACTCTTCACAATTTTTTATTATGCAATTTTTAGTGATTTTTTTTTCTTTTTGTATTTTAAGTGGAGTTTCTGAGTTTTTTTTGTGTTTTTTTTCAACTAGAGAAAGAAATTTATTGACTCAGTCATGCAATAATAGAGAAAATAAGTGAAGGAATAAAAAACCCTAGACAAGAAAGGAATGATTTTGTCACTCCTCGGGAGAGTACTCTTGGAGTGGCCGACATTCAAAAATCATTATTGACTCTCAAGCAAATCACTTGGCTTCATCGCATTCATTCAATCATAGTTTAACATATCAGCGGAAAACTAAAAATGAAAAGGGTGGACAAATCTCAATGTATAGAGGTCATAGGCCAACAATCAAACTCCAAATTATCTTAGATAAAGATCTCAACATTAACTCATCAGTGTCTAGTCTATGAAGCATCTAACTCTACTATCTAGATGGTGTTGGTGATAGGTCCATGGCTACCTCAAATCAAATAGAAGAAAATCTAAACTCAACGATACACCTGTTGATGATCCCTAATATCTGTCTCAGCATGGAAACATGCATCAAGGTAGAATACTATCAACTCAGATAACTCAAATTAAGAGATAGGGGACTCAATCAGAATGTCAAATGTCTATCTAAAGCAAGAATAAAAAGTAGACAATGACCCATCAATACTAATCCAATTCAATTCGAATCCAATCTAACCCAATAGGAATTCAATCTAATCCAATCCAAATGAGAGTACCATCAAGAAGGAACTTTTATGGAAGTTTCTCTAATCCAACAATAATCACTTATGAGCCAGTAATTGTACAACAATCATGTTGATATTGCCACAATCGTTCAATACTTGTCAGGTAAAGAATGAATTGAACCTGCGATAGATCCAGTCAATCAAGTCCTCTATTATTTCAGGGACTTACTAATCAAAAGGAACATCCGACAAAGTAGTTTTATCCTCACCTACGCTTAGCGACATAGTTAATGAGTCGAGTTGGATTTACTTTCGCTCAATTTGATGCTCGATACTCCTCTCAAGACTCAATGCTAATAAACAATCAAACCAATCAACTCAATCAGTGAGTCTCATAAAAGACTCGTATCAATCCATCAATTTCTATCTCAATCAAACCTTTTACCCTATCAATCCATCAAATAAGTTCACAGTCATATCTTTCAATAATTCGATCAATCAATCTCATCGACCTTTCAAGAATGAATTAGACAATTACACAGGAGGACTATCAATTAGACCAATCTTTAGAGTTCAATCAAGAACACTCTCAGGACAATCAAGCTTTGTCAACATCATCACCATATAAGAGAAATTTAGACTAATCATTAAAGAGACTATCAATTTGGTCTAATCATTTGTATTCAATTATGAAGACTCTCAGGACTATCATGTTTTATCAACATATTATTATGCTCAGTCACAATCACAATCACAATCACAATCATGTTATCGGGGCTCTGGGGCTCTAGACTCAATCCCTAGATTCATTCATGCAATCTTTTATGAAATAACATATAAAGTTCATGAAATAACTCATGAAAAGTATTTAAGCAATAAAACCAAGTTTATGATGATTATCAACAATTGAAAATACACAAAATATGCATAATTTACAAGAAATCATTCATAGAAAACATGCATAAAGGTCAAAACTTTCATAATATCTCTAGCACATGGAAGAACATTCCTATGTTTTAGTTTAGTCTTACATATCTGAAAATCGAAGAACAATCGAATTTGCAAGAAATTGACCTCATTGCTCTTGAACCCTAGCCCCCTCTTTTCTTCTTAGTCTCAGTTCTTAAGATGAATTAGCGTCAATGATTGAAATTCACGCTTAGGAATTCATATAAGGTTAAAAATGACATGGTTTTAGTCTAGGATAGGTGGGGAAAGGACTAGAATGTCCTTGCTTTTAAAGTTAAACGTCAAGTACCGTAATGAGGCAAGTCCACGATGCGGACTTGTCGCGCTTCAGTTCATTTTTTACGGAAAACTTAAAACGCATTCAAAAACTTCATAAATCGAATTTGTCAAATGCGTTTTATGTAAATAATTTTTCGATTGATTTTCTAATCATGTAGAAATAATAGGACTAAATTTAAGTTCAAGTCCGTGACGCGAACTTGTCATGCACTTTTCTGGAATTACATCTTTGCCCTGAAAAATTATCTTTTGATTCGATTGCTCTAAAAAATCAACCAAGACCATTTTCTCACACAAAATTTCATGTTGATCGCATTTCCGACATCAGATTTGTCAAAATAGTTTGGGAAGATGCGTTATGAAGCGTTCTCTCATCTAGGGATATTTCTGATAATTTTACCAAGTGTTACAGATCTCTCAATCCTCAAAAAAACAACTTACATATAAGAAAAATGTAATTGCTTAACATGAACCATTTAAGCCAATCTCAAGTTTCTTTGAGTACTTCAAAGAAGAAAGGTAAGTCATTAGAATTTTGGGCTAAAATCATCCAAAAGTATAATTCAGATTCAGACTATATTCTTATGCTATAATTGTGAAGAAAAAAAAATTCTTTTAACTATCCCAAATTTTGCAATAAACATCCTTCTGTTAACTTTTGTTAAAAAAAAAACTAATAGTTGAAATAAATTCCTCCAAATATGTCAAGCATGTGAGGAAATCTTCGTTTTCTATCGGATTGATGTCTTCATCATTGCATGTTCACATTTAAATTCATAGTTTCTCCCATTATTTTGCTTCATACCAATGCAAACTTATGAATGGATTGTCCTCCGGAGAGCGACGATGCAGACAACATGAACCATCTCTTGTCATTCTACGCCAATTATCTTGGGAGCCGAATGTGCAACCTCTTTCCCGCCGCTTCCCAACTCAAATTTTCTCGGCAGAAAGACTTGTCTTCCCCTTCCTATGCGTTCTACCTCTCCTTTGTCCAATTTCTCTTTGAAAGTTGTCTATATTTTCTGCGTGTGTATCTGAGGCATCTAGAAGTTTTGATGTCATTGAGAACATCATGGGACATATATTTCTAAGTTTGCATTGCATCTAAAAGAACCTAGAATTTTGATCTAAAACAGATGTTACTCGTCGTATGTAAGATTTTCAGAGTAATAAAATGGAGCACCTTATTTTGTGCTAAATAAAATGGAGCAAATTACACCGAGAGACACTAAACTTAAAAAATTATAAAAAATAACTCTTGTTGTATAGACATGTATAGTCAATATATATTTAGTGTATACTTCATGTATAAGTAATATACATTGTATAGTAATGTATACTTTATATAACTCTTGATAAACTATATTGTATAATCATGTATAGTTTTGCTGATTTTGAGATATTTTTTATGTAAATAAAATATGAGCTACTTTTTTTATAATTTTTTTTTTATATATATGTAATTTCCCCAATAAAATATCCTAACTTTACGCCATCACCTTGTAAAAATTGATTCTTAATTTAAATTTTTTAGATATCTAATAAAATTTTTAATACAAATTAAATATATTGTTTTTAAAATCTTATTACTTCCAATCAAATTCACATCTAAGACTTTTAACTTTTACCTCTAATAATAATACAATGCATCAATTGGACCCATGAGCAATTTTTATTAGCCATTTCTATCCTCGGCTCGACTCTCGAGTCTCGAGCCTTCTTTAGCTCAGCGTCTCTTAAAAATGGCGGCACCAGTATTGCGCCACCTCACTTCTCCTTTCCCTTCCTTTATAAAACTCCACCAAAACCCCAAAATTCACTCATTTTTCACTCTCTCCTCTCCTCCGAACTCTAGAAAATTCTCTCGACGAACTTCAGTTTCAGCCATGGCTTCTGCTGCTAAGAAGGTCTGTATTATCTATACTTTTCTCTTTCGGAAAATGCTTATTGATCGGACACGACGAATTCAGGGTTTGAAGTTTATGTGAATGATTTCAAGTAGATATGTAGTAGTAGCTGTAGATTTGTTTACGGTTCGTTTATACTTTTGTTTGTTGTAGGTATTGGTTCCGATTGCGAACGGGTCAGAGCCGATTGAGGCTATAGTGCCGATAGATGTACTTCGGAGAGCTGGCGCGGAGGTTACCGTTGCTTCCATTGAGAATCAGCTTCAGATTGAAGGAATGTATGGAATTAAGATCGTCGCTGATGCTCTAGTTTCTGAGTGTGTAGACACTGAATTCGACCTTATCTCGCTTCCGGTATGTTTGTTGTTCAAGCTTACAAATTAGTGAAGAATCGGGGTTAATTTTGGACATAGGATTTGCTGAATTGAGCATTATTTACCTGAATATATTCAAGTTTTTCTAAATCATTTGTTTAGTTTCCGGTATAAATGTCGGAATAGCTAATACCTGCATAATTCATAGTCTCTCCTCTCAGTTTATGTGTCTTAGTTTGATTGCACTCGGATCATTCTCTTTTTAGCCAGCTCGTATTACTTGTCTGTTAATTCTTTTATATGATACTTTGGTGGAAGACTTGAAGTATGGATTCTAGATAAAGTTCTCCTAAGTTATAGATGTCTATGTTCATTGTTATGTGATTCAGTTTTAGCAAGACCATTATGAACAGTTGTATAAGAGCACAGATGCTATGAGAATGTTTTATCATGTCCATATTTGTGTGCGATCTGTCCATGAAATTGTTGATTCAATTAAAGAGTTAACAATTTTGCATTATGTTATCTTTGTTACTTTCAATGAGGTTAAAGAGACGTGCTAAAAGAAGCAAAGTGTTTAGGGCTGGACGAACATAAGAGGCAAAAGAGGATGCCTACACATTTCTTGTCCATTCTCCAGACCTTTGTATTGGAAAAGCAAGTAAATCCTTTATAGTTGTTTTGGTTAGTAAGTGGAAATGATGAATATTGCAAGAAGGATCTCTTCTTACATGTCCTGTCCCTTTTACTGAGCCTACATGATGATACTTAAATGTTTCTTAGTACTGTTCCAAGTCTTATTCAGGGACACATGATGATAGCCTCTGTAGTTATGATTCTTTTTTGGTTAATATTTTCGGTATTCTGCAGGGAGGGTTACCTGGTGCAGCCAACCTTGGGAACTGCGAAATTTTGGAAAGCATTGTAAAAAAGCAAGCTGAAAATGGAAAGTTTTATGCTGCAATATGCGCAGCTCCTGCAGTAGCACTTGGATCATGGGGGCTTTTGAAGGGGCTGAAAGTTAGCTCATTCATTTTTCTCCCTGCTTAAAATTCAATTATGTTTTTTTGTTTTGAAGGGACTGAAAGTTAGAATTGTGTTTTCTCTTTGTTCTTTGATAGGCAACATGTTATCCATCTTATATGGAGGAACTATCATCTCATGCCCTTGCTGTTGAGTCGAGAGTCCAAAAGGATGCAAAAGTCGTGACAAGTCGTGGACCGGGAACATCCTTCGAGTATGCTGTTGCATTGGTTGAGGAATTGTATGGAAAAGAGAAGGCTAATGAAGTTTCTGGCCCACTGGTATATTTCCAATCTCATCCCCTTCGTTTTATCATAAAAGTGGAAGCAATGTCTTGGCATAACGCGGGACACTGTGTTGTAGACTTAAAATTTGGGATATTCAGAACTTGGATTTGCATCTGTTTCTTATTTTAAACATATATGTTGAAACAAGCAAGTTTTTTCCTTTATCTTCTATATATGATTGTTGCTCGGAAGAGATAAACTAACTAAAATGTTCAAAAAGGATCCTACTATGCTGCAAAAGAAAAGAAGTTTGTTTCTGAATATTCTATGTCATAGTTATGTGAATAAGTGGCTGGAGGAACTGCGGGTGTTCAACTGGTGCATAATTGGTTGAAGGTTGGGTAGCAGAGTGGCTTTCTTCTTTTTAGAATCTGATCTTTCGGAGTAGAGTAGAGTGGTCATGACAAATAATGTTGAAAATCAGAGCTAGGGCTTACCTTTGTTGATTTATATACAAGATCAAGATGCAGAATGCAATGTTGTCGACTCATATCTTTGCTCATCATATATCAACTTGACCCACCGAATTATCTTGCCCTGATGATTTTTATGTGTACACTTCTTGAAATCAGTTCTTAGTTCTTCTGGTATTGAGTCTTTTGTTTGTTCATAGTCCATTTTTCTGTCAATAAGTATTCTATGCATCCTGCTTTAAGTCAATGCTTTTTCTTAATCATTTTAGCTTTGGTACTGGAGACCTATAGATGTTTTCATTTCACAGTTCTGGTGGTCTTGTATTTGCTCAGTGCCATTTATTTATGAAATTTTGGGATTATTCATTTATGCAGTTGATGCGCCCAAATCACAGTGAAGAATTTGTATTTGCGGAGCTTAATTCAGTAAATTGGACAGTCACGAGTAAGCCACGGGTAAGATTTTGGCTGAGGGATGCAGCTCTGTCAGTTTCTCTGCAATCATTTATGTACTTAATATATTAATCAGTTCTCTACAAGTGATCCACTTGGATTTTGCATATATTAAGATCTTCTACTATCATGTGTATGTTGATACATACATTGTTGAGCTGGTAAATCTTTAAGGAGAACTTTGTGAGTCGTGATGTATATGCTTAAAAAGCAACGGATGAGGTTTTCTTAAGCATCCGTGTATAACCACGTCCCCAGAGTGAAGGATTAGCAAACCTTTACACAAACCATCATTAATAAAGTCTTTTTTACCTTTGGAAGTAATAGCAGTGTCCCATTTCTATGTTGAACCTTTAGCTTCTGAAGTAACAGTATGTTGTACTTATAGTTTGATATGAATTGTTCTTTCTAATTTTGGAGCTGAATCACCACCATGTTAAGATTCAAAATCTTAACTTGTCAAAAGAAATATTCAAGTTCTTAATATTTCGAAAATTATCTGGAGTTACTTGTTTGGCAGATTCTTGTACCTATTGCAAATGGTTCTGAGGAAATGGAAGCTTCTATTATTATCGATGTACTTCGGCGAGCAAATGCCCAAGTAGTAGTGGCATCTCTGGAAGATACATTGGAGATTGTTGCTTCCAGAAAAGTTAAGCTAGTAGCAGATGTGCTCCTTGATGAAGCTGCTAAACAGTCATACGATCTCATTGTCCTGCCAGTGAGTGCAATCCTCTGAAACGCTGCTCCCAAAGCTCCTTGAAGTTCTTGTCTTACTGTAATATACAAAATGCAGGGCGGTCTTGGTGGTGCCGAAGCATTTGCCAAATCAGAAAAGTTGGTTGACATGCTAAAGAAGCAGAGAGAATCAAGCAAACCATATGGAGCAATGTGTGCATCTCCAGCTCTAGTCCTAGAGCCCCATGGGCTGCTCAAGGTAAGAATTTTTTCTCATTCTCTTGGATTTTGAGAGTTACTATTTCAAAGCAAGTGAATATTATCTCGTGTACTGTAATTTGTACATTACCTTGGTTATCAGGATAAAAAGGCCACAACTTATAGGTCTTGTTGGGCCTTAACCTTCTTCAGCTAGGTTATATCGGTTCATCTTTAATAGTCTTAAAAGCAACAGTATTACATTATTAAATGTACAAGGGGCTTGTTACTGCAAATCTTGCAGCATAGCATGCTTTGCATTGCGCTACTAATGCATTTGACCGTTTTATTTCTGGTCTTGGCTCTGTTAGTTGACATGCATCAATTTCTTGCTATCCAGGGTAAAAAAGCTACTGCTTTTCCAGCTTTGTGCAACAAACTCTCCGATCCAAGTGAAGCCGAAAATAGGGTGGTGGTTGATGGCAATCTCGTTACTAGCAGAGGACCCGGAACTACCATGGAATTTGCCATGGCCATTGCAGATAAGTTTATTGGGCACGAGAAAACATCAGAGCTTGCAGAGGAGATGGTTTTCTAAGTATCAACTTTTTTCCCGGTCTCTTCCGTCTTTAGCATCATATATACGCCCATAGTTATGAACTTGTACCTATGTGTAATAAACGTCGCCATCTGTGTGCACTTGCACAGCTTGTTTGGATGGTCGTCTCGTTACGTATTGTATTGTGGTGGTAATGATAAAAAGTCTCATTTTGTGTAAGGACGGTGGCGTGTGTCACTAAGTATCTATAGAAAATGATACTCCATCTCATATTAGATAGACGTTTTACTAAAAATATTTATTCCATATTACTTGATCACTTACTAGATTATGATAAAATTAATTAATTGTTTTTTTCAATTTTGTCCCTATAAATATTTTGGCCTTCAGAAGTTTAAATAAATTTTGAAGACTTAATCTTTTTTAAGAGGTTAATTTATTGATATTAGTCCTGAGTTTTTTTAAAAATCATAATTGGGTTTTCTTCTAAGAAAAATAGAAATTTTCCATATTTTGCGAGTCTTTTTTCTTGTAGAAAAAGATTTTATGACCAGCAATCATAATGTAGTCATAAGAGTTTGAGAGTTTTGTGTAGAGAGAGAAAGTCACAAGTGTTAGCGTGTGAATCTCATAAGGTTATTTCTTTCAATATTTTATCATAATGTAGTCATAAGAATTTGAGAGTTTTGTGTAGAGAGAAAAAATCACTAGTGTTAGCGTGTGAACCTTATGAGGTTATTTCTTTCGATATTTTGTACTCTCTTTTATATAGTGAATTGCTATCTCTTCTTGTGGATGTAGTTCGGTTAGTCGAATTATGTTAAATTATTGTGTCTCTTTCGATATATTGCTCATTTATCTTCATACTTAACACATAATTCTTATCAATCTTAGTCAATTTATTAATGATTTCTTATAACAGTGTAAAATTGAAAGTGTTTTTCTCATGCTCGATTTCTTTTGAAATGAACATTTGTCACAAAAGGTTTGTGTTGACACTTCACAGAAAGGTCTCCATTCTTTTATTCTCAAATCGTCCATTTTAATTTATCTATTAAATCAAAAATAAATATTCATTCTTACTTATCATTTTTCACATATAAAAAAAAATGTTCTTTGTTTTTCAAGACATAAGATTATACGTCAATTGATATGAATAGTGACGCATGATACTCATATTATTTTCTAAAAGCCGTTTAAAACTTAAAATGAAACAAATAAAAATGAACGAAAAGAGTAAAAACATGTCTTTTTCCGACCATCTTTTTAAGCGTAGAAAAAGATCTTAATTAGAGTATTCAAAGTCTTCGAGAATTCAAACCAATAATAAAATAACATAAAAAACAATATTTAAAAAATGCAAAACTTGTGCCAGTTAGTGAATTTCTTTGTAGTTTCAATTTTCTACCTAACTCACTTTTATTGACTCCAAATTTGGCCACAATTATAGTCAACTAATTAATTTTTGATGAACCCTTCATAATTACAAACCAAAAAGCGTTTTCGCAAATTATTAATTCGAATCGAGTTTATTTTATTGAAGAAATTAAAATTCATATAATTTAATTATCATAAAGTTCGTAAAATATATATATATATTTTTATAAAGTCCACTTGTGATTTAGGTCGGCAACGTAACAAATATACATCTACAAAAGAGAGATACTTAAGCAACTTAATTAGTTGGTGTCCATGTGCTAATTATCATTTTAATTTAGAAGATTACTTTTAGAGTTTTGATTTGCATACAAGGATTATATTAGGGGTGACAAAATTAAGTTCAATCCGTTAAAGTTTGGACGGGTTAATAGTTCGTCTATTTATTAGCTCAACTCATCTCAACCCAACCCATTTTAACCCATTAAGAATTGAGTTGATATGCAGTCTGAATTGACTAGAGAGATCTTGTTAAAATATTTTTATAACATTTTTTTTTAATTTAATATGTTGTATATAGCCATAATAAAGAAAAATTAATTTAATTAAGTATTAAAATATTGAAAAAGAACAAACAAAATAAGTAAAACCTAGTAAACTTGGGTCGGGTTGGGTCTTGACCCGCTCTATAACCCGTTACTCAATCCGTTTTGACTCAATCCATTTTGACCCGAGCAAATTTGAGTTGGTTGGGTCTTGACCCATTATAACCCACTCAAATTTGACCCAACCCGCCCAATTATCATCCCTAGATTATATTGTGTACTCTTCCTTTGAAATTATTTAAATGAAAATTATATAAGTTATTTTCTTACTCCATTATTTTCTTTAATTTTTTTACCTCAAGAGTAATATATATTATTTTTTAATTAATTTTTTCTTGAGAATTGTGTTAAATATTATCATGACAACTAAAATGAGACGAAAAGAGTAATGTAGTACTATTCTATCGTAATTTTTTGCTTGTTGATTATTGTTATTGATTGTATTTATTATACTTCGATTATCATATTACTGGTTGATTGTCATATTGTTTCTTTTCTATATACTGTGTATTGCTTCCCTTAAAATTTTTATTTTGTTATTATTACTATTATTTTTATTTTTGGTTTTTTCTTAAAAATTATTTTGTAATAATAGATATTGGAAGTTTTGATATATTGGAATTATAGGTATTTTTGTAAGTTTTATTAGAATTATTTAATTCAAACTTCAAATATAAATTATCTTGTTAGAAAATGCTTTATCAGCTCTGTAAGAAAAAAAATTGTGTGAATTTAAAATTATATATATCAAACATCATAAAAAAAATAATATAATAATTCTCATATTAATAAGCAGCAGTTGTCTGCTTCATCGTCACTATATTGTTTTTCTTAGCTGCTCAAGCAGACAACAGATCGACATGTCTGCTTGAGCATCTCGATGGTATATCTGTAGTTTCTCGTAATAGCCGAGCTGCTTCAGCTGTCTGCTTGAGGATATATCTGTAATTTTTCGATGAACATTCCGTTATAATTTATTTGTCTTAATATTAGTGAATTACGTATATTTAATAATTAGTAATTTAAAATAATTTTTAAAAATATGTTACATAGAAGCATAAAAATATCATAAAATAAAAAAAGTTATAAATCACAAAAATTAACAACTTAAAATATTTAAAAAACATATAAAAAATTTAAAAAAATTTAACTTTTGAAATTTTAGCAGTGCCACGTAAATTAGGCCAAGAAAATAAGATAAAATATTCTATAGATTTTAGTAATTAACAACTTTAAATTTTTTAAAATATAAAAAAATTTATTAATACCACATAAATCAAAACCAAAAAATAATTTATATTGAGCCTATGCTAACACGGGCTTTCTCAACTAGTAAATAAATAAAGAAAGAGTAGATAGAATTTTGTCATGCAGCCATCCTTGTCTTTTCCTCTATATTTTCTTTTATTATAGAATAAGATATATTGGCACAAGTGGATAATATTACTATATTAAATTGTTGATTAGTTGAAAAAGAAGAAGAAATTAGGTGATAGAATTAAAAAAATTCAAGAGAATACAATAATTTCTCATAGAAAATTAAAAATTAAAATATTTCCACCAATCAAAATAGTGAGAAAATTTAAAAATTTCTTATATAGAAACATCGTCTAAATTCACATTCAAATCTAAATGGGAAAAAAAATCCATCAAATTTAGAGTTAAATTATTTGTCTTTATTTTTCTTTAGTAAATTATTACTCCCTCCGTCTCATTTGATGTGACACCTTTTCCTTTTTTGTCCGTCCTTTAATAATAATATTGGACATAATTTAACTTTAAAATTCATCTTTACGCTTAATGAAATGATTCTTAAGTCATAAAAATTTGTAAGAATTGTTTTGGATCACAAATTTTAAAAGTCTTTATTTTTTTCTTAAATACCGTACCAATTAACACGGTGCCATATTTAGGAAATATTTAGTTCCAAATTACATTTAAATGAACCAAATCCCATCCTAGTAAATCTTTGTCACTAAGAGTGTGCAAAAACCAAACCGATCGATAAATCGAACTAATAAAAACGTTATTGGTTTATTGTTATTGGGTTATTAGGTTATCGGGTTTTAAATGATTTTGAATTTTTTTTATTGGGTTATCGGTTCGATATCGATTTTTACTATTGAGTAAGCCGATAACCTAATAAGATTATAATAATTTACTATTTTACTATATCGTAAATATTAAATATTAGTAATTTAATATTAATAGGAACTATAGTAGTATTTTACCTATTTTAATCTTTACTGTACTTAAGTGATTAGTTACCCAATTTAGTATTTAGTCTTTACTCTTTCGCACTCCATTTACTTTTATTAATACAAATTCTAATTATCATCCTTATCAGGTAAATCAAAAATCAAATTAATAAGGACTTAAAATCGGTAAATCAAAAATCGATAAAAAATATTTTATTAATTTAACATATTTAACAATTAAAAATTAAATTAATAATGTCTAAAATCAAATCGAATCGACTGATTCACCCTATTTGTCACCAAATAAAAATATTTACCTTTTTGTAAAGTCAATTGTTCAACTTTCAATCAAATCATTGTTGGTTAATAATGTATCTTGTGATTAAAAAAATTAATATTACTGCTTTTGTAGATAACATTATATTATTATTATTATATTATTTTGACTTTTAAATGTTCACATTTGTCCTTATTTTCCACGTTTAAAAACAAAAAGATACAATTAAATTAATTAATTTTTTTAACAGAGGAGGGATATTTCTAAGATCCTGCTAATAATGTGATAATATACAACAATGGCCTGCAACATTTTAATGGCTTATTAAATACGCAGAATAAAGTGAATTATTCTACATTAAATTAAAAATTAAAAATTTATATTTTTAGTGAAATATATTATAAATTTAATCTTAATTTTAATAATAAATATTTCATCTAATTCTAACTCAATCATGAACATCCTATTTAGTTTGATATTTCATGTGCTTCAATTTGTACTATATTTTTTTTATAATTTAATTTTAAAATATTTATGAACACGCAAACATGATTTAGTTTACACAAATTTCAAAAGTATTTTTTCTCTCACTTAAATTCTAGAATTTAAATTAAACAATATCGTATAAATCAAATTAAAAAAATTATTTATCTCACCTTCATATAAAATAAAAACAATAACAACAACATACCAGTAGAAATTCACAAGTAAGATTTGAAGAGGATAAAATATACGCAAATCTTATCACTATTTTCAAAGTCGAGCAGAAGAAAACCAATTAAAATGAAAAGTCAATAATAATATATAAATATAAATCCGATAATAAAATAAAATTATAATTTTAAAAATATAATCCCAAAATAACTTTATCCTTAAAATATATAGTCTAAAATCTAAATAAAGCAACCAAACTCATCTCTTCCAATAGTCAAACAGAAACTTTTTCTTTCTATCATTTCTTCTTCTGCTGCCTGCTTCAACAAGTACGTAAATTCAATTTTCTGCCTTTTATCTTCAATTTTCATCGTTCTTCTCTTCCTTGTAATTTCACTTCTTTAATTAAGCTTAACTCAGCTGTTTTCCCCTTCAAAACGAGCTAAATTTAAGCTTTTCTTGGAGGTTTTTGTGCTTTTTGATTGATCAATCAGGTTAGTGTTTTCTCTCTAGGCGGATCTGAAGAAAAAGAAGTTAATGGATTATTTTGGAGTATATACAGTTATTCTATCTGTAAAAGTTTGAATCTTTTCTTGTTTTTTAAGTAATTTGAAAGTAATGAGAAGTAGCTCCGACAAGCTAGCTTCGTAGCTGTTTAAGCCATCGATCTGCTTTTATGTATGTTGTAAATAAAAGGGGCATTTCTGTTTTTGGGGAATTGTTTTCTATTTTACCATAAATTTGAATTTTTTCCTTTGAAGCTTTGGATTTTTATAGCTGTAATTGTTTTCTGTTCGTTGTGTTGCTGTGTCGTGTTGATTTTTGGAAATGGGTGTCTGGAATTTCTGTGTATCTCTCCTTCTATTTGTTAAAATCCTTAGATGTATTGTTAGTAGTGATGAAATGTAGCTTCTGAGCAGTAGGTTTAAAATTATGCTTTTTTGAGATTAAGGGTTTGATATAGAGGAAATAAGCGTATTATTTCTTATTAAATTCATTTTTTGAGTAGAATTAAGGAGCAAGATGTAAGTGGGCGTCTGGCCATGTTTCATTGCAAAATTTGGAAAAAGTAGTTCTTGTTTTCAAAGTGAAAAATGATATTTGATAATTGAAACCATATGTTGACTAGTGTTAAAGGGAACTAAATTTTGGTAATGAAGTGTTAATATGTTATTTTGTTATATAACAGGCTTGGCAGCAGAGTTCCTTTTTCTGTGGGTTGACCTGCCTCTTTCTGTTGAAACAGCAACACTGGTGTAATGACTTGTTTTGGTCTTTGCCTAAGACGGAAAGCCTCTCCCCCTCACAACCATGTAGTAGAAATTGATGAAGGTTGAAATTTCTATTTTTTCTCAACTTTCACTTCTCTTTCTTGCAACTGTTGCCAGCTTCTATAGCAGTATATCATAATTGAGTGAGTTATTACGATTAGGATTCTTCTTCTTCTTAATCATGGACAGACATTGCCTTTTTCATACATGATTTCTCAATAACGATTTAAGTTGTGGTCTGGTGGTCGATGAAGGGGGAGTAGAACCATGAGGTCTCATGTTCAATTTCCAATTGAGGCCAAAAATCACTAGGTGCCACCGTCTTCTCATCTGCCTTTTTGGTGGGAAGATTTATCCGGTACTTGTGTTGGTGGGAGTTAGCAGGTACCTGGTGGAATAATATAGGTGCATGCTAGCTGGTCCGGATACCACCTTCGAAAAAATGATTTAAATTGTTGCCATCATTCAAGACTTAAGGTTCCTCACTAGATTTAGCATTGTTGCAGAAATTTCAACCATTGAAAATGCAAAGGTGTACAGCTACAGGGAATTGCGTGCTGCAACTGAAGATTTTTGTCCTGTAAACAAAATAGGGAAAGGAGGGTTTGGTTCTGTCTACAAGGTATTTTATTCTCTACAGAGTTTTTTTTTTAATTTTACAATTCCATTCAATTAATAAGCTAACTTTACATTCTGTTGTTAGGGGAGGCTAAGAGATGGAAACATGGCTGCTATTAAGGTACTTTCTGTCGAATCAAAACAAGGCGTAAAGGAGTTTATGACAGAAATAAAGGTGATCTCAAGTATAGAGCATGAAAACCTGGTGAAGTTATACGGTTGTTGTGCAGAAGGGGATCATAGAATATTGGTGTATAACTACCTGGAAAATAATAGCCTCTCTCAAACTCTGCTTGGTGAGTTGAAGACCTTTGTCATTATTATTTTTAACTATTCTTTCGCCTTCTCTTTGGTTTGTACTTCTGGCGTGGATACTGAAGTTTTCTTACTCACAGGTGGCGCCCATAGTAGCATCCACTTTAGCTGGACAACTCGAACTAAAATATGCATTGGTGTTGCACGAGGACTTGCATTCCTCCACGAAGAAGTCCAGCCTTATATAGTTCATAGAGACATTAAAGCAAGTAACATCCTTCTCGACAAAGACCTGACTCCAAAAATTTCGGATTTTGGTCTTGCTAAGCTTATTCCAGCTGATTTGACCCATGTTAGCACTCGTGTGGCAGGAACTCTGTAAGTTTATGTATTCTTATGCTTTTTATCTTCTTAGGCAATTTCTCTTGGTGAATTATAGGTTATGAATTGAAATGAGTAAGCCATTCAGCAACAATCAAGAATGTTCTGAGATAAGAATATCCAAAAAACAAGATCATGACTTGTTAGTATCATCTTTTTCCTATTCATAGAGCACCCATTTTAGCTTTATCATAGACAAGGTTAACTTTTGATTGGGTGGACAATGCATAGTGAAGTCCACTTGGTTGGATTAATTTTGACGTTGAAGGGTTTGATTTGGCTAGATTGGCATCCAAAATATTTAATGTAGTGTATTATCCAAAACCTCAATACCATTTGGAATAAAGTAGTACAAAGTATGGCATTCAGAAACCAACATTCTGGAAAATTACCTATTTCAGTCTGTGGAAGTTTATTTTGAGTTTAATACATAGATTTCTTCCTTTAGTGTGGGTAATGTTTTTCCAATTGAAAAGGACCATATGAGTGGTAATTTCATACTTTTGTTGTTCACACTCATTGGAATCATCTTTTTCCTGTTCATATTGCTCCCGATTTAGCTTTATGTCCCACAGTTGAAGCTTCCGTGTCTAGGAATACTATTTCCCTAGTCTAAACTATTGGAGGTGGATGGTTTAGTTTATACTTGAACTTGAAAACTAACTTCTTTATGCTTTTCATAATTCTAGTCTTGTTCTTTGAGAGGTCAAGCATGCTGCTCATCTCATAGTCTTTCCCTATCATGTCCTTTATAATTTTCCTTGGCCTTTATTCTTGTAATAGAGCAAAGGATTTCAGTTGCATTTAATTATTGCACTGCTCTTTTTCAAGGAGTTGTCATTGAGGCTGTGTAGTTTTCCTGTTAATTCAGGGATAGTTCCGCTACTGTGAAAAGACTTATTATCTTAAAAAAATTTAGCTGTTTGAACTCAGGATGGTAAGATACTCTAGGATTGTTCGATGCCTGGAGTTGGGTGGTGTATTCGACTTGAGCTTGATGTTAGAGTGCTAAGTAACCCTCTGAGATATAGCAGGATAGAGTTTGTTCTTGTCTTCATTGCACTGTAAAGCCAGGCTTATTTTCAGATGGTCTTAGGATTCAATTGGTGCACGGACAAAGTGTATGCGAATTATGGAGCCGGGAGTATAATGAAATGATGATATGAATGAATACTGTATTTACTATCAACTTGGTTCTTTTTCACGTTTTAATTGGATGTTTAATTTAATTTTGTAATGTCAAAGCATCTTGTCCTACATCATGACACTTGTTCTCTATGTTGAAATTTCAACAAATCTCTTCCAAAGAATTGTGCTGCTATCCATGGAACCTTTACTATTCGAGTTAGTCAAAGCAAAGGTGATGTCAAAGTAATGTTACAAAGTAAAATTTGGAGTACAGACTAATTGCCAGATGCTTAAATTATGTACCATTCACTTTATCTTTTTTGTAAGTATGTCTCAGTCACTAATTTTTTCAATGAAGTTCAGATTTGTAGTCTAATTTAGTAGTAGCGAGGAGTTAATGACACAAAATTTGGTGGTAGTAGTTTAATTGTAAGAGCAAAGAATGTAGAATAGTTTTTCCCACTACCTACTAGTTTATTTCACATCTACTTGCTTACCTCTCCAGCTCTATAGATTCTCCTTCCTGATCTTGATCTAGAAATGTTGTAAAAGAAAATGTGGAAAGGCTATTGATGGTCTTCTTATATATTCAGCTAAAACAGGAAACATCATTGTGCATAAATTCTAACGTGCTTATTTATTTGTAGAGGTTATTTGGCCCCTGAATATGCAATGAGAGGGCAGTTGACACGGAAAGCAGATGTATACAGTTTTGGGATTCTCCTTTTGGAAATCGTTAGTGGAAGATGCAACACAAACAAGCGGTTACCTATTGAGGAACAATATCTTCTTGAGCGGGTATGGAGCTGCTTTTAACATTATTCTGTTTCTGTTGGATCCCGACCACCTACGGAACAAAAATATCTAAGAAGATATAATTGTTTCTATTCATTAATAAATATGAGATCTATGGCTATTGGATTCTCGACTGCTCATAGAACATGATGGGAATATCAGCAAGGGTTGTTAAATTATTTGGTCATTGCTTTGAAAAAGTGTTATCCTGGCACTCTCTTTGCATGGTTATGACATTCTTCTTATTGAGACAATTACAGTCCAATGCCTTTGGTTAATCCAGTTTACAAACTAGACTGCAAATGTATAGGTTTTGTATAATTTGGGACTAGCGTGGTAATTAAGTTTGGCCGACGAGACAAAAAATGAAAGAAGCCCATTCTTATTTGTGCTCCTGCAGACAACATCCTTAAACCTAACCTTCTAAAATGCCAACGAATGTGGTTGAAGCAGCCTATATAGTCGAAGCCCATCTAATCCGTAGTTCGTATATTGTTTTTCTCAAGTGGGCTTGTCAATATAATATTAAAGTCATAATTGCTTGCTTAAGAACAGAACAAAAAGAAAATAAAATTTTTGACATTTGATGGAGCAAACATTTATCCCAACCATGGAAAATGAATAGGATTGTCTTCCCCAATTCAGATAGAAATTAGATGTAGGGAGAGAGATTACATTTTTGATAACTTGATATGCAGGCATGGAGACTGTTCAAGAAGGGGGAGCTCATTCAATTGGTAGATGCATTGTTGGGAGATGACTTCAATGTTGATGATGCTTGCAGATTCTTGAAAGTCTCTCTCTTATGCACCCAAGTCATGCCCAAGAGCCGACCAACGATGTCCACTGTGGTGAAATTGCTGACTGGTGAGATGCAAGTAGATGACGAAGAGATATCTGAGCCAGGCATGTTATCAGATCTAGTGAGTCTCAGAAATCAGAAGAATACATCATCAGGCTCGTTATCTGCTGGCTCGGGAAAACAAGCTGATTCCTCTCCATCTGTGAACACAACAATGACACATGGAACTTTGACGTTTACCACAATAGATGACCGAAATAGCTGAGCCAAACACAGCATGGTAAAACATGTCCTTGCCTATCTGCATTTTGTCTGTTGAGTTTATTTTTTCGTAGGATTTCGCTCTGTAGTGTGTGAAATTAGCAGCTTTTTCACTTCATTTATGTTCTAAACTGTAAATATAACCTGGAATTTATATAATTAGATTAGGTATTCATTGAGACTTTTCCCTTTTTCTTTCTATTTAAGTACATGTCACAATTGTACCACGAGAGAATTTTTCTTGGAAATGCAATGATTTGTAACTTGTAAGCATAAAGCTTCCATGGGACTTACAGTATTGGTGTAAAAGTACACTACAAATACCTTGAACAATTTCTCCTTGCACATGATTTATTATCTTTTCATACTATTCACATGGTCAGCAGCATCATTTTTTAAAATCTTACCATAGTTTTCACATGGTCACTGGCAGTGCACACTGACTCTACCTATGCCTGAAGGCTCCGTTGCTCGGACTCTCCAAAAGTGATTCTGCATCTGTACCGGATTGCATTATTTTTGGAGGATCTGACATTTTTGAAGAGTTTGAGTAACATAGCCTGAATGACAGGGAGGACATGGATAGTGAAAAGAAATGAGTCTCCTGATGTTGTAGGTTTGCTCCTGGACCAAAGTTTATAAGACCTAATCCTTACTGAATTATAATAGTTGGAAACTTTTATTTCATTTGTACTCTGAACATAAAAAAATAATATCGACCTCAATGACTAATCCATCTTCTTCAGTCTACATCTACTTGGCCAATCAATTTAATCATCAGAATAAGAACAAATGAAAACTGTAAAAATACAAAAGAATGAAAAGTCTAATTTCTGGTTCTGTAACATCTGCACCATAAAATTAGATAGCAGAGAACTCTGTAACCCAAGATGAAACACAACATCACTGCTAAGTTGCTCCATTTCTGTGATTCTTTAAGGTCTTGCTGTTTCAAGAAGTCGATCGCGAACAGCTTGCACTCTCCTCTTTCACTTTCTAAACATCTTTTCCCTCCCTTGCCTCCATACTCATTTATCAAGAAGCACTCGAACGGGTACTTAAACAGACTTAGGTAGTGCATGAAGATCCAGTAACTAGGTATTTTCTCCTTTGAAAGGAAATAGCCTGAGAACAGGAAGAAAGACCCCATCAAGCCAGCAATAATAGATGTTCCCATGATGAAGTTTGGGACAAGCGCGCTGAAACATGCAGTGAAAGAATTTGACATTAGTACAACCATCCAAACCACCATAGCAAAATAGAGGAACCCATCCATGTTTCCCCTCAGACCAACAAGCCAGTAAACCGGGACAGTGTAGAGAAGGCCAACCATCAAGAGGAAAGGAAGAAAGACAAATGTGTTTGCCACAACATAAGAGGAAACTCTGTATGCTCCTCTTGAAGTCTCCCTCATAAAGATCGTTCTCTCTTGTAAGAAAATGGGCAAGCCTTCTGTCATGGTGGAGAGTAAGAACGTTAAACTGAACGCAAAGAATCCTAGTCTTGTTTGTAAAGCAACCTGTCCTAGATTGCTGTCAACATTCATGAATATTGACCCCAGTATAAAGCCTGCTACCAATGCTTGTATTATTCTGGTTGCAAAAAGTTGCTTGGTTCTGAATATGTTCTTGCAAAATCTTCCTCCTAGTATTAAAATCTCCTCAATGTGGGAATTAGCGTAGGAAGGACACTTCTCTACCATGCCATTGTGGTTGGAAACTGTAAATCCCTCATCATCTGTCCTCAGACTTTCTTTCTTTTCGCCATGATCCTTGATATGAAAATGGACATTGGGAGTTTCTGAAGTTTGAATGACAATGCTGCTTGTGACATCAATGGCAAATTCAAGCACATTGATGTGGGGTGGAATCTGTAGACTGGAAAACTTGATCCTCTCTTCGAGATACTCCAATGAGCCATTGTGAAGAACACACCCATTCGAGAGCAAAATAAGTCGATCAAACAGTTCAAGAATGCGAAAACCAGGTTGGTGGATAGTCAAGACAATTGTCTTGCCTTGATGAGCAACCATCACTTGAAGAAGTGATATAACATGAAGTGCAGATGCTGAATCCAGCCCAGAAGTTGGCTCATCAATGAGAATCACAGCTGGATCATGTACTAGCTCAACTCCAATCGACACCCTACGTCTTTCACCACCCGAAATTCCCCTGTTTGATTCTCCCCCAACTCTTGCACCAGCTACCTGTTCCAAACCAAGCTCCTTGATCAACACTCCAACTCTATTTGCAGCCTCCTTTTCCCCACCTTGTAGCCTCAGAAGAGCACTATACATGAGTGTTTCTTCAACTGTGAGCAGAGGAAACAGGGCATCTTCTTGTGTTACATAACCAGATAGTCTCCGAAAACACTTGGCATTCACAGGATGGCCATTAACTAGGACCCGTCCAGTAACTTTTGTTGGTGATATTTTCCCTGCAAGTATCTCTAGCAGTGTTGTTTTTCCAGCCCCACTAGGACCAGCAATAGCAGTAATCTCTCCTGGCCTTGCTTCACAATTTACATCCTTTATGATGAACTTCTGAGGTCTCTTAGGATTCTTGCAGCAAAAAATCCTACTGAACTCATCATATAAAGTACCAGGGAGTGCATAGGAAAGATTTCTTGTTTCTATAGTATATGAACCTTTCTTCTGGCCATCGGAATCCGGTGTCGTGACCGGAAGTTCCATAGTAGAATGAGATGAAAAGAGGGTAGAGAATCAAAATTTAGAGGGGGAGGAGAAAAGATGACAAGAGGAGATGAGCTAACACACCAACCATAATAGTCCCCTTGTGTGATATTTGTATGGGAAGAAAATAAAGTTGTTAAGTGTTAAAAAGGAGCTTTCTTGAACTTCTTGGCTTTGCCAAACAATTCTTGTTGTTGTTTGTTGGTTCTTAGAAGTAAAATGACGATTTTTGGTGAATTGAAGCTAATGTGTTTGAAGCATAAAGAAGAAAAGAGGTTTCTTCTTTGTGATTAGTCTTGCAGGTAAACTGTATTGTTGACCATGCAGCTTCTTTTCTTGATTACATACTTAGTCTTCTTTCTTCGCTACCTGCCACCTCTATTCTTTCTACTTGTCTCCCTTCTACTCCCCCGTCTCATTTTATGTGACATCATTTGACTTGACACGATATTTAAAAAGAAAAAAAAAGACTTTTGTAATTTATAGTCTAAAATCATCCTCAGACATTTCTGTGGATGTAAAAGAGAAATTATATAGTTAAATTATTTTTAATTATAGTAAAATGACATTTCTTCAGTACATACTAAAAAAGAGAGTATCATATAAATGGAACAGAGCGAATAATATATTGTTTTTCTTCCTTTTTTATTTTTGACACTTTAATCTGTTTACAATCACACAATTGTTCTGGAATTATTAAATTAAAATAAGTTCAAATTCTTCACTAATAATGACGATCAATCGATACGTATCATATCCTACAATCTTGAAGAGTTCAACAAAGTAGTTTAAGCATATCACGAAAGGTAAAGTTTATATGCACTCTGCGTAACGAATACAGGACAAATATAGTTAATACATTCTTAACATGAAATTATAGTTAATTAATACATATTTTACTTTTTATTTATAACTTTACAATGATAAATTACTATAGTTTGGTGTAACTATACTAATTAGTAAATTTTCTTCACCCATAATTAATTAATTCAATCTATACCATTATACTTTGTCTCTTCAACCACCAATATTTAAGAATACATAAAAGAAAGGTAGATTCAAAATATTATAATATTTATTACCATTATCTTGGTATAACTTAAATGAATTTTTTTTTTGCTAATAATAGTCTGCTTTATTTAGTTAGTCCTATTCATAAAAATATTTTATTATCATTTGTTAGAGAAAAGAAAAAAATAATTATTATATGAAAGAATTAAGATGCATTTCCTAAATTAGGTCTATGTATTTTTCACACGCTTTAGCAATTATAGCATATAATAAATATTTTTAAAAAAACATAAAAATCCAAACCAACTTTCCTAAATTGTTCCAAACAAAACAATGACGTACCGAAGCAAGCCAGCCCAATCTAGTAAACAATTTCCTCCATTATTTCATCGGATATTTATTTATACTATTTTTAATCAGTGACGAAGTCAATTTGAAGAAGTAAATAAATAAATTAGTCGAAACGGATTTGATATATACTAGATATACATAAAAAAAGTTATTCCGAATTCAGATGAACTCTCTAACCATAAGGTAGCTCCGTCCTTGCCTCTCATCAATGGAAATATCAGATAATTATATCTATCAATAAGGGTAGAGTTGTAGTTCTGCTTATGTATTTGAACCCACCTGTTTATGCCGATCACTTGTTGCATGTATTCGAGTCCTGGGCGGCACGATTACCTCTCATAGTAGGTGTATAAACGATGGGTTCTAGGGTTGAGAGACCAACAAATAGAGTGTGCTACCTATCGCTGGTAAAACTTTAATGTAAAATACAAGGGATTCGACATCCCAAGTTTGATTTCTACTCGTTAAAGGGTTCAAATTATTACCATGATCAAGAGAAATAAGACATGATTGATAGTCTAAATAAAAATTGGATTGACTGCCTCTACAGTGATGCGCCTATGCGGGAGGTTCTTTTGTTTCGAATCTTCGAGGCAAGCGAATGATAATCCTTGTGCTATAGTGGTTGACTCAGTCTCTTCGTCAGTCCTAAGTCATTCTCTTAGCTTAATCAATGTCGTATTAAATTATCTTTTTCAAAGTTAAGAATTCATAAACTTAAAATCGTAATGTTATCTTTATCCGCCAAAATTTTGACATATAGAATTTTGATTATGAGAATAAACAATTAATAGATAAAGATGTTGTACTTGTCTTGAATTTGGAAGAAAAAAAGTAATGCAGATCTTATTCTTCTGCACTTATTAGGTAGAGAGCAATAGTTAAATAATATTTTTCAATAGTTAGGTCTTGACAACTACCGGTGGATACATAATGGGAAAAATTACGCACATAAATAAATATATATTAGTTTATTAATTAATATAACAATAGTTTGAATTAATTACGGCTTTCAACAAATATGTAGTTGTAATTACCGTTTGAGTTTTGTATAATTCGCGCGATTTATACAAACATTGTGCGCGGATCAAAGTATATAGTGAAATAAACAAACAATGTGAATTGTATAATGAATTATACAAACGTTGTGCATGAACTGTATTGCGAAATATACAAATGTTATACAAAAATTGTGAATTGTATAACGAATTATACAAACGTATACAAATGTTGCCCGAATTATATAAATATTGTTATAACCATAGTTACGAAGTGTAATTATCCAAACTATAGCTTTGAAGTATAATTAGACTTTATATGTTTACCATTTATGAAATTTACTCTGAAAAAATTACACAGATAAACAAATATATACTAGTTAATCAGCTAACATAGTTATAGTTTGAATTAATTATTGCTCGCGGCAAACATATAGTTGTAATTACAGTTTGAGTTTTGTATAATTCACGCGATTTATACAAATGTTGCAAGCGAATCAAATTGTATAGCGAAATATACAAATACTATATAAAATTGTGAATTATACAAACGTTGTTATAACTATAATTGCGATATATAATTATTCAAATTATAGCTATGAAACATAATTAAGATATTTTTGAATTACTATATGTGAAAATTCTTTCTTTTTTAATTATGTTACCAAATTTGGTTCTTGCTGGTATACAAAACATCACTTTGAGCCCTGCAATTGACATTTCATATCCCATCAATATACCAATTAAAGGTTGAGGTGGTCTGGATGGTCGGGATCCGTGGTATTTAGTTAAATGTTTTGAATTCGAGTTTTTAAAAATAAAAGAAAAATCTTGTTAAAAGCATCTGTTTTAGAAATGAATCTCGTAATACATGAATTCAAATTTAATCAATTTTAAGTATTTAACAATCGATAGAAAACATTAAAATAATATACTATAAACATTAGACACACAATGACATTTAAATCAATCCTCTTTATAAACCTTAATGAAACTAAAAATAAGAAGCAAATATAAATCAACCTCTTTCTCATGACCAAATCAACAAAATTGTTGAAGGCATCTCTGTTCATCGTAAGTTCTTCATTGGAGGTCTCGAATTTCACACTACGTCTGAGACTTTATATCGAATTTTCTCAACCTATGGAGAAATTGAAAAGGCTTTTGTGGCTCTCTGGTTTGAGCAAAGAGTACGATTTTGTGATTTTCAAAAATGTAAGGAGCGCGCTAATGGCATTGAAAGAGTCATACAAGTATTGACGGAAAAATAACCGTTACAAAAGTTGCTAAACCGAGAACTAGAGACATAGAGGACGAGTCTCTACGTACTATATACGTATTCAACGTGCCTTGTGACATGTTTCTAGGTAAATTGTACAAGTACTTTTCGTCTTATGGTGTGATAGAAATGGGCCCATTTGGTTACCATAAGGAAACAAGAAAATCAAAAAGCTATGCGATTTTCTTGTATAGAACACTTGAAGGTGCAAAATCAGCAATTTATGAACCTAACAAGCGTGTGGATGGACATTATTTGACTTGTGAAATGGCGATTCCGAGGAAAATGATGAAAAAATCGCGCGTTAATCCTAATTTAAGTTTCAATTTTGGATTCGACCTACATGACCGTTACAAATAATGCTAGATCAAGGTTCGATGATTGTGGCTCGAGGCCTGTAGTGTCATAGTATTCCCCTTATCAGGGCAATGGGCAAATGTATGCACAAAAATGTGATTGTGGGCTGGGCCTTAATCATATGGGCTTTGGGCTTTGTTCTGGTATGGCCCATTCAGATTATAGCCTTTGGGCCTCAGAATTTCCAAGGCTCAAGCCATTATGGTTTTGATGGTTCATCAAGAAGTAATCACATTTAGTATAGTCTGATAAGTAAGGTCTGAGAAATTGCTGATTTCGCGGGAATCAAACAATAACAACAAAAACATATCTAGTATAGTCTGATAAGTGAGGTCTGAGAAAGATAGAATATACACAAGCATTATTCTATCTTTGTGAGGTAGAGAGAATGTTTTCGATAAACCTTGATTCATAGGAAATGTTAGCGAAGCAGGATTGCAAGAATAATATGACGAATAGTAAGATGCAAAGCAAATGAGTGATTTGACTAATTTAATATTCTAAAATTAAAATTTAGATACTAAAAAATTATATGAAAAATGTTATATTCTTATAAAAAAAATACATTTTCAAGATTGATGTTGTTTGAATCATGAAATTCGAAAAGTAACAAGTTTTTTGAGATGGAGTAAGTATTACTTCATTTTTTTCAAGTTTAAAGTTTTGCATCCTGTCACTATATAGATTATATTTTTCACATCATCATGTACATTTGACTTATAATTAAGGCTTAACTCATAGGTGGCCTGTTAAAGTTATTCGCTTATTTCACTTAGACACCTCAAATAAGACTAAAACCTATTGAACACCTAAACCATTTAGATTTGAACCATTTAAACATTTTTTTTGATAATCGGCTAAAAATGTAAAGTGTGTAATTCACTTGCGGTAACGTGGCAAAGTGACAAATTAAAGGATGACATTTGGTATATGAATAAGAAAAAAATTAAAATAATAAATTATAAAAAGTCAAAAAAGGAAATCTATTTTTTATTTCATTACCTATTTTTTTTAATATATAAAACCACCCATCTACCCAGTGGCGGATCCAGGATTCGAAGATAGTGGGTGCTTCACTTTTATTAACATAAAATCATTATCGTTCATTTATTTTTTTATGACACGGAAAATTCATAGCCACTGTCCTTTGAGTGCGCACAGAGTAAAATCCTCGCTCCTATGCAATAGCGTGCAAGCCACATAGGAGAGGTAAGTCGCACTATATAGG
>JBCEWC010000379.1:0-59897 GCA_038996855.1 Solanum aculeatissimum | reverse complement strand
GGGATTTCTCCCTAGATGGGATGACTTGTTTGTTTCCCCTTGTTGAAGGGTGATTAGGGACCTACCTGGCAAGTAGTACGAATCCAAGTAGTATCTCACTCGGGTTTCCTCCGGTGTCAGTTGAGGTCACATCCCCGCTATAATATGATCTTAGGTTGTATTTCATACATCATGGCATGGCATATCGTTATAATATATTCCTATTGGCTATGTGCATTCCTTTTGTACCACCTGTCCCCTTGTCATCTCATTTGATCTTACTATATTATCATATGCATTGCATGCTCGTATACTTGGTACATATTTTGTGCTAACCCATATTCTTTATCTACATGTTCTAACCATGTAGGGACCGGCGATGACTTCTATCTTCCGGTGGAGGACGAGTGATACCTTTAGAGTTACTAGCTTGTAGTGAGCCCTTTTGTTCAAGGGCAATAGCCACGTTCTATCTTCCTTGTATTATTTTATTTTCTTATTTCCATGTATTGAGGGTGAGCCCCAAACTATGTCGAGGCCCTGCTCTTCTTATGTAGAGGCTATGTTGGACACACTAAACTCTTGTGCATTGTATTATGCTTATTGGGAATTGTTATGGAAATGATGCTTCGTTTATGCTTATGAGAATATGAATGTTGGGAATGTGCTTATGTGGAAAGTACCCTAACCCGGAATGCCCCCATACCTTGAGTCCTACTTATCTGTCTCTTAAAAATAATTACTAAGTGCTATGTGATTCATGCTCATCCCATTCCCGGCAACATCCCCATAGCTTGAGTCCAAAGCCCCGTTTCCCCTATACTTATGTGATATGTGTTTACGTCTCCGCGCTTCCGAACCGATAATGTGTGTAATGATGCTATTATAGCTTGATCGAGGACTTTAGGGTTCTCCTTCGCCATGTCACACCTAGGCCCCTTATCCGGGTCGTGACACACTTCGTTTAGGATCAGACTTGCTATCAGCCTTGTGTGAGTCCTTCCTATTTTCGAAGGACACCATGTATGTGTTTTTCTTTATTTTTATTTAGCCTTTTTACTTCATTGAGGTAGTCATGAACCTGTCATTGGCACCATCTAGATAATAGTGATAGAGTCTTCATAGACTAGATAGTGATGATTTTGGAGTTGACATTCTATTCATTGGGTTATTTTATTGCAAACTATTATCGTTTGAGTTGATGTGGATCGTTTTGCTTAAAGCTACTTTTTTTATATGGAATGACTTAGACTATTAATTGAGATAGCCTGCTTAGATATCATATTTTCTCTTAAACAAGTCTTCTGCTATATGAATGGATGTATGATTAGGTCAAGTGGTTCACTTGAGAACCATTAATGATTTTTGAGTGCCAGCCACGTCTAGGGTACCCTCCTGGGTGTGACACTCAACCTCAAACTCGAGCTCAGTACTAGTGTTTGCTCTTAATCATAAACTACTTTGGTCGCTCTAGCTCTTTCTTATCCTCTAGATCGGCCTCTACCTCTACTTTTTCCCTATAAAGGGGCTCTATCCATCGCGCAGTGGGCCCTAGACCGCCTGCAGTAGATCTTATCCGCACCATCTGAGAAAGAGTAAAACAACCAAATTTTAGATGTTACTTTTATTTCCAATGCACTGAGATAAACACACTGAATTTATTCCTAACAATGTCCTATTACCTCCCGAAGAATAAATGCGGATGCCATCGTACCAATCTACGGGACTCTTCAGACACTTATTTCTTTAATGGTGAGACCAATGAATAAGCGCTAATACCATTCTATTACAATCCGAATCTGAGGTATGATTACACCTACCAAAATCCTCAAGTAGGTAAGTCAGACCCCAAATATATTAAAATTTTTGTGTAAGAAAATTTATTTACAAAGGCTAATAATAAAATAATAAAATAATTAAATAATAATATACAACAGAGGAAATAACATAAGCAAAAAATAGGGTAAAGCATAGATATTTAATGCGATACAAAATATGCAACAAGTGTAAATATAACTACAAGATAGACTTATACTAGAATAATCACTCAGACCTGGTATCACCAAAACAAAAGCTACTAAGTGCAAAAGATGATAATAATATATAAATATACACAACATCGAGATTTGACTGTCCAAAGTAGGGCTGCAATATATCTTTGGATGCCAGGAGCTCACCACAAATCTAAATGTTGAGACCACTATGAATGACAAAGCATGTGTTGAGGGTAGATTGAACTGGAATTTGTATCAAAATGATGTAGAAGTTCAGCATGAGTATGAAATATAAGCAACACAAAAATAAGTAATTAAAGCAAGAATAAATATAAGCTAAATAATCAGATACAAAAACACATCATTACTTCATAATAATAGAGACAGACACCAAAAAATATAATAATAATAATAACCTTTACACAATTCACCTGGGTATGCAATTCAATATGAATGATGAAAAATAGTAAAACTTGAGAAAATAGTCCTGGGCCATCCAGAATAACGTCGAGCTCATCAACAATTAAATAAGAATTTGAGAAGTACCTACGGGTTTCCTAGAATAGCCTCATCAAATATAATTATAATATGGAACAATATGATGCATGCCCAAATCCAACTTTTCATTAAATTCAAATTTTTTAGTTAATTTCATAGACTCACTAAGTTCTGCATTATATAGATTTTCATATTTTAATGTTACTTTAAAACAAAATTTTATGCAATCTATTCATTCATGGTGAAAGTTCAATAGTATTACAAATTTTCCAAGAAATAGAGGAATTTCATAAAATTTAGCAATACATAACCATAAATACGTACTAATACAGTTAAGTAATCCAATAATCTGGCACACATCAGTCTAAATTTAAGATCCCCTAAAAGTCACTTTTAATGATTTAATCCACCAAAATTTTTCTAGACTAAAGCCTTTTGGTCATGATTTCGTTAATCAACCTATAATGTTACTAATTCTTCTCAAAGGTTATAAATTAGTCCAAATTCTATCAACTTTTATCCTAATCATTGACACTACTCATATCATATATAATCAAGCTAAGTCAAGTCTAAAGAAAAGAAATCACAACCCACCTCAAAGCCAAAAACGACACCGGAACTCCTAAATTGGAGTTTTACCTTTCTGAAACTCCTATGAGCATTACTGCTCTATTAAATTATCGAAGAACATGTCAAAACAAGATTAATAATACCAAGATTGTGATAATTAATTTCAAATTAGAACATGATTAAAAATTCAACATTGAGATCCACACATGAAATCGAAAAACCAATTCAATCCAAAGGTCTCAAATACCTCAAGGAACTCATGCCCTCAAAATGGACATATTTTGAGCACCAGAAACACCTAAAACAACCCAATAAATTTCAAGCCCTAACCAGTCAAAATGAAAGAAATAGGTATAAATTGCATAACACTTACAAGAATTTTGGAAGATTAGTGTAACACCTCCCAAGCGAACCAGAATACCCTTAGGATAATTCCTTGAATAACGTAATTTAATACATTTTTCAAAAAAATTGAATTTGTATTCTTGTTCAGGAGGCAAAATTATGTTGATAAATGGTCTCCTTCAATATTTAAGTTAATTGTATCAAAAAAAAAATTGCATTTTTTTGCACGTTCCAACAGAGTACATGAACTTTTCGCATCGCGAAGAGGGTTTATGATAGTACAAAAGTAGCCTAAACTCATTTGTAAGTCAAAATAGGAGAAAAATGCAATTGTTGCAAAAATGAACAGTATGGGAGCACCTCCGCGACGCACCATTATTCCCTCGTAGTTCAAATTTTTCTAAAAAGTTCTAGATTTGTGTGAGCGAGATTGGGACATATCCCAAAACCCTTATAGACGGGAATTTTTAAAAGTTCACTCATTTTTAGCCCTATTCCTATAAGGAGTGAGGCTTCAACAGGCCTTAGCAATGCTCACAATTTAATTTCCAATGAAGTTTTACCAAGGTGTGCTTTCAAGGAAACCTCTATGAGTCGTGGAAAGGTCCACGAGCCTTGGAGGTGGCATTGAGTAGCCCTTGGCAATTTTGTAGCTTTCTCTGACTTCTTAAGGTGTACAAGGTTAAGTGGCCCTCCATGGAGCCTTTCACGTCCTGTAGTCCTCACTATTGGTCGTGAAAGGGCTCGTGGAAGGAGATCCTTGCTTAGTTTCCACTATTTTTCCTAAGGGTGCCACCACGGGCACCATCCTAACCTGTGAAGATCACCACGGACTACGGTGGTGACATTCGAGGGACCCTTGGCCAATTTATTTCAAGAACATATCGTATCTTGGGGATACTTCATGACTGGCTTCACGAGCCGAGAAGCCTATCATGTAGGTGTCTTGCTCAATTTTCTATTCTATTTCATTAAGGGCTCTTTGGTAATTTGGTTCACTTCAAAGGTCTTTTAACATTTTCATGTCTATCTTAGGACCCCTAAATCAGCCGTTAGTTATTCAATACACTTAATTTTCAAATTTTTAACACTTAAATTCTAGAATTCAAGTTCCTAAAACTCCATTCAAGCCAAGCTATGAAGATTCAAGCTAAGGGATTCAAGGGTGCTTTAAGCTCAAGTATATTTCATCTTAATTATCTTAAATTCATCAAGGTATGTGTGTTTTTATTCATGTCTACGTTCCAATCATGAAGCCCCAAAAATTTATTTCTTTAATTTCGTGGTTTCTAAGCATGATTAGCAAGAGGTTTTGTGGGTTAGCTTCAAATTGATTAAATTAGGTTATGAGTTAATTCCAATTGATGATTTTAACATGATTTAAGTCTTATTATGTCAAATTGAATATACATGTCCGCTTTTATGATGAATTTATGCATGGATAATTTCAAGTATGTTTCAGTTGTTGATTTTCATATGGATTAAGTATGATTTCATCTTATTATGATATTTTAAGTATGAATTTTAAGTACCCATGCTATTCTCTCATTCCTCATGGCATAAGCATGCATGATAAAGTTTTTTCATGGGATTTATGAGGTAGGTAGATACCTAATTATGATTATGACTATGATTTCAAGACAAGCATGGTTATGACATAACATGTGATCACATAATGTCTATGATATGGCTTCAATCATTTATGGGTGTATATATACCATCATGTACAAGTATAAATGAGTCATCCCTATGTATGAAATCATGGATTGAAGTATGATTTGGCTTTTAAGACCAAGTATGCATGATTACGAAGTATGTTTTGGCTCTTAAGCCCAAGTATGCATGATTGTGAATTAAAAAGACTTATGCTCCTATTTCAAGCATGTATATATGTATATATATTTTTTCTTGTGTGATAATGACTTAGCATCGAATGAGATTGGAAGAGGAGGCTCGAACCAAGGGGTCCTTAAGTAAAGTCTACCTTTCTCATAACTATATGCAAGTGTAGGTTCCTGATTATGCCCATTTATGGATGATCATGTACTTGTAAAATCCTCTCCTAAATAGGTGGTCTTCCTGTAGGGTGAGGTACTCTCTGAAATGGGTGGTGTTCCTATAAGGAGAAGCATGGTCTACCTTTCGTAAGTAGATCACTCTTTCTCTGGTGTAGAGCAAACATCAGAATTCCATGTAATATTTTGCATGGTCTTATATGTCAGTTGAGGTCTCATCCCTGCTATGTTTCTGTATTATGACATTAATGCATCATGAATTTAAGGCATATTGATATGATATTCTTTACTATATACTCATTTCTATATGTATATGTGCCCTTGTTATCTAACATTGAAATGTAGGTTATCATGTTCATATACATTGCTTGCCCGCATACTTAGTACATTCAAATGTACTAACACATATTTTTTACCTACATGATCTAACCATGTAGGGATTGGAGACTTTTCTCATCTATCTCTTCAGGGCTAGATTCGATTTGTGGGAGTTTGCTTATGTTAAGTCTTTTATTCTAAGGATAATACCCACCTTCTATCTACCTATATTATGTTATGCTTACTTTATGTTTCTTATATTGAGGGTGAGCCCAGTACATGTCTTGCCTCTCATCCCACTATGACTAGAGGCTATGTTAGACACTATGTTATGTATGAATCATGCATCGCCTATGTATCTATAGAGACTATCCCCAAGTCCTTATCCTATGTTGTGTTATATGTGATGTATGGCAAGTTGATCAAATTTCTAAGTCCTTACTTCCCCATAGAGTGCGTCCCATTCTCTCTTTCCCTTAGACTTACTTGTTATAGTTATGAGATAGTAATTCCATACCCCTATTCCCATAGAATGCATCCTACTTTCCCTGCCCCTTGTTATTGATTGTTAATATTTATTTTATGTTTCCTAACTAATGATGTACTTAAGTATACTATGAGTCTTATTTGGGGACTTTTAGGTTCTCATTCTTCATGTTACACCTAGACTTTAGGCTCGGTCGTGACAAACTTAGTATCAGAGCAGCAAGATTTTGAAATGATCCCTGGAGTCCAACATGCCACGTCAAGTGGAGTCTTATTCATGGGTGTGAAGTACACCGTACCTATGAGTAGGAGGCTATAAGGCAATTTAGGAAATCTCTCACTTCTTCATTATTCATATTTTTCCATGGAACGTGTCTTGAGGTTTCCTGAATCTGACAATGTCCTTGATACCCTTACAGAAGATGCCTCAAAGAAGAGCCCCTCAATCCAGACAAGCCCCTATTAATGAGGACCAAGTTCCTCAAGAGACCATCGGAGAGACAGTGACTAAAGAACTATTTTTGCCATTCTAACTCAAGTTGGGGCCAAACAAGCCATTCCTCCTCCCCATGTACCCACCCCGGTTACTAGGGTGAGAGACTTCACTCGAATGAACCCTCTGGAATTATGTGGTTCAAAAGCTGATAAGGATACCCAAGAATTCATTGATGAGATCTCTAAGGTTTTGACTATTATTGGGGGGGTGTCATAAGAGAAGGTTAAGTTAGTTGATTATCAGTTGAAGGGAGTAGCCTAAGTGTTGTACACATAGTGGTCAATTAAGAGAGTGGATGATGATAGGGTTGGTTGGGAAAAGTTCAAGTTTTCTTTAATAGATGTTTCGTCCCTCTTGAACTTGGGGAGGCCAAATTGAATGAGTTTAGCAAACTCAAACAGGGTGGTATAAGTGTAAGGGAATATGCTCACAAATTTACTATGCTCTTAAAGTATGCTCTAATGCTAGTGGCTAACCCCTGTGCAAGAATGCACAAATTTATTTCAGGGATTTTTGACTTGGTTGTGAAAGAATATTGTATGGTAATGCTTATTTGGTAGATGCACATTTCTAGACTCATGATATATGGTGAATAGATTGAAGGGGAGAAGCTCAAGGAGAGAAAAGTGAAGAATTCTAAGAGGGCCCATTATGATGGTAGGTTCTCTAACTCTAGAAGTGGTGGTGGTTATAGTCGCTTCCATCAAACCCAAGGCTCAAATCTAAGGATTGCTAATGACAGAGTGCATCCTCTCAAGTCACAGGTTGAGGGTGGGCCAACACACCCATGGGGTGACAAGTGTAGAAATAATCACCTGGGTAGATTTTTTAGGGATACATGTGCTTGCTTTGGGTGTGGCAAGATGGGCTACAAAGTTTCTAATTATCCTTATGCTCCTAAGAAGGGTCAAGAACAAATAGCTCTGGATGATCAAGGTTAACCAAAGGCTTAACAAGATGGTGCTCCTCGAAACAACAGATTTTATGCCTTGCATGCTAGGGAAGAGGTAGAAGAGACTCTTGATGTGGTGACTGGCTTGTTAAAAGTCTTTGTTTTTTATGCATATATTTTGCCTGATTCGGGTTCAAATTTGTCTTTTGTGAGTCCTCTCTTGGCTATTAAGTTTGGTTTGAGGCCAGAAATTTTGAAAGTCATTCTCATTTTATACTTTTGAGGGTGAGTCTATTGTGGTCCGTAGAGCCTATCGGGATTATCCTACTTCAGTCTTGCAAAAGGTCCTTCCAAATGATCTTGTAGAACTTGAGATGTTTGATTTTGATATTATTCTTGGGTTAGCTGGTTACTATCAGAGGTTCATTAAGGGTTTTTCATCTATTTCTTACCTTTCACTAAGTTGACTCAAAAGAAGGTCAAGTTTATTTGTTCAGATAAGTGTGAGAAGAATTTTCAGACTTTGAACGATCGGCTAACATCGACTCCAGTTTTGACCCTATTAGATGGCGTAGATGGGTTTAAGGTATATCATGATTCTTCTCGGATTTTCTTGTGGTTGTGTGCTTATACAACATGGTAAGGTGATAGCTTATGCATCTAGATAGTTGAAGGTGCATGAACAGAATTATCCCACTCATGATCTTGAATTGGTGGTTGTGGTGTTTGATTTGAAGATTTAGTGGCATTATCTTTGTGAGGTTCATGTTGACGTATTCACTAATCACAAGAGTCTGCAATATGTGTTTACTCAAAGAGAACTTAACTTGAGGCAAATTCCAATTCATTTTTTTCTTAATACATGATACTCAAATCTAGATTCTTGTAATTGTAATTCAAGTAAAGAAAGGAGATGGTTGGAACTTCTTAAAAACTATGATATGAGTATTCAATATCATCTCGGCAAGGAAAATATTGCAGTTGATGTTCTTAGCAGACTATCTATGGGTAGTGTGGTTCATGTTGAAGAGACCAAGAAAGCGTTGGTAAAGGATGTGCACTGTTTGGCTAGGTTGGGTGTTAGATTGGCTTATTCTGCGGATGGTGGAATTCATGTCCAAAATGGGGTTGAATCTCCAGTGGTTGTTGATGTCAAAGCAAAACAATACCTAGATCCAATATTTGTTGATTTTAAGAAGTTGGTTGGCGAAAAGTTGATAGATATTTTCTCCCAAGGGGGAGATGTGTACTTTGGTATCAAGATTGGTTGTGTGTTTCAGAAATTGATGGTATTAGAGAGGTGATTTTCAGAGAGGCCATAACTCTCATTGTTCTATATTTCTGGGGTCCACCAAAATATATTGGGATTCGAGAGAGGTGTATTAGTGGCATGGTATAAATAGGGACATAGCAATTTTTTTTTGAGTGTCCTAATTGCCAACAAGTTAAGGTAGAACACCAAAGGCCAGGTGGTTTGGCCCAAGATATTTAAATTCCTACTTGGATGTTGGAAGATGTGAATATGGACTTTGTGGTTGGTATGCCCCATACTCAAAAATAATTTGACTGTATTTGGGTAATTGTTGATAGAATGACCAAGTTGACTCATTTCTTACTAGTCAAGACAACTTTCAATGTCAAGGATTATGCCCGGTTATATATATATGGGAGTTGGTTAGATTACATGGTGTGCCTATATCTATTATATCGGATTGTGGTACCCAATTTACTTCTCACTTTTGGAGATCGTTTCAGAAATGGCTTGGTACTAAGGTAAAGTTGAGTATTGATTTTCATTCTCAAACCGATTGGTAAGTCAAGAGTACAATTCAAACTTTGGAAGATATGTTGAGAGATTCTGTGTTGAAATTTAAAGGAAATTTGGATGATGATCTACCGCTTATGGAGTTTGCCTACAATAATAGTTATCATGCTAGCATCGGGATAGCACCATTTGCAACCTTGCATTGAAAAAGATGTTGGTCCCTGGTAGGATGGTTTGAGATAGGTGAAATGACACTGCTTGTCCCAGACTAAGTGGTGGAAGCTATGGAGTGAAGTTTATTAGGGAAAGTTTTAAGGTGGCTCAAAGTTGACAAAAGTCTTATTCAGATGTTAGGAAGAGGGATCTTGAGTTCCATGTTGGTGATTGGGTATCTGTTAAGGTTTCACCTATGAAAGGTATGAGATTGTTGAGCTTATTGGAAATGTGGCTTACAGATTGAACTTGCCTTCAGATATGAGTTCCATTCACTCAATTTTCCATGTGTCTATGTTAAGAAAGTTGGTTGGTGATTCTAGTTTGATTGTGCCATTGGAAGTTGTTGATGTTAAGGAGAATTGGCATATGAAGAAGTTATGATTGAGATCCTAGATAGGCAAGGGAAGAGACTTTGTAACATAGATATTACTTCGATTAAAGTGCTTTGGAGAAATCAACATGTGGAGAGTGCTACATACAAAGTGGAATCAGACATGATGAAGAGACATCCTTATCTATTCCAATCTAATCAAGCCTAAAGGTACTAGGTTTTTCTTATTCAAATGGTCCAAATTCCTTCGTTCCTATGTTTTCATGTCATGACATTCATACATGTGCATAAAATTGATTTAAAGGATATTTTTGCAAGGATTTGATAATTTTATGGTTTTAAATGTTAAATTATACATTGTACCTTCATGCTGAAATGTTTCATATTCAAGTCAAGTTTTTTAAGACATGTTCTAGCTCATTCAAGGATGAATATTCCCAAGGGAGAGATGGTGTAAGGATCTGGGCTTCAGAAGAGCCTTAGTAATGCTCGAAATTTGATTTCCAATTATTTTTTACCAAGTTTCCCTTTCAAGGACACCTTCATGAGCCGTGGAAGGGTCCATGAGCCATAGAGGTGGCCTTGGAGTGGTCCTTGGACATTTCATGGCTTGCCTTGGCTTCTTCAGGTGTATAAGGTTAAGTTTCCCTCCACGAAGCCTTTCACAGCTCTTGGTCCTCATAACCTGCCGTGAAAGGGCTCATTGAAGGAGGCCCTTTCTTAGTTACCACTACTCTTTCTAAGGGTTCCACTACGAGAACCATCACAGCTCGTGAAGATCACCGCAAATCGTGATAGTGACCATGGAAGGAACCTTGGCCAATTTTCTTCATGGAAATCACATATCGTATCTTAGGGACACTTCACAACTGGCTTCATGAGACATGAAGAGCTTCACGAGCCGTGAAGACTATCGTGCAGGTGTTCGACTCAATATTTGATTACATTTCATTTAGGGGTCTTTGGTAATTTGGTTCACTTCCAAGACTTTTATACCAATCCTAAGACCCCTATATCTTCCCTTAATTATTCAATACACTTTTTATTCAAATTTCCAACACATAAACTCTCGAATTCAAGTTCCTAAAACTCCATTCAAGCCAAGCTTTGAAGATTCAAGATAAGGGATTCAAGGGTGCTTCATACTCAAGTCTATTCCATCTTAATCTTCCTCAATTCATCAGGGTATGTGTGGTTTCATTCATGATTACCTTCCAATCATGAAGCCCAAAAATTTATTTCTTCAATTTCATGATTTCTAAGCATAATTGGCAAGTGAGAATTGTGGTTTAGCTACAAATTAATCAAATTAAGTTATGTATAGATTTCAATTGATGAATTTAACATGATTTAAATCTTATTATGTCAATTTACATGGATTTTATGGATTGATTTCAATTGATGATTGTAACATGATTTAAATCTTATTATGTCAATTTACATGGATTTTATGAGAACTGAATAAGAATGTCCCCTTTTATGATGAATTTACGCATGGGTAATTTCAAGTATGTTTAAATTGTTGATTTCCTTATGGATTAAGTATGATTTCATATTATTAAGATGTTTTAAGTATTAATTTCAAGTACCCATGCTATTCTCTCATTCCTCATGGCATAAGCATGCATGACCAAGGTTTTTCATGAGATTTCTGAGGTAGGTTGATACCGAATTATGATTATGACTATGATTTCAAGACAAGTATGGTTATGACATGACATGTGATCAAATAACGTCTATGATATGGCTTCCAGCACATATGGGTGTGTATGCACCATCATGTACAAGTATGAATGAAAGCGACTCTTTGTCAAACAATTTAGTCGTCAATAGGTCAAAGATGATAGTGTTTGGTCCCTACATGGTTATATCATGTATGCAAAAGAGTATGTATTAATATATTTGAATGTACTAAGTATTCGGGTATGAAAATGCTATAAACATGTAATCCTACAAATCAATATTAGATGACAAGGGCATATATATAAATATATATATATATTTTTATATATAGAATGAATCATATAAGAATAAATAATATATCAATATGTCATGAAATCCATGATGCATAAATGTTATAGTGCTTAACATATCGAGGATGAGACCGTAACCGATATCACAATCCATGTGATCTAATAAATGAACTCCCGATGATAAGACTCCACATTAGAATAAGGATGGACTACTTGCCAATGGTATCCCACATCACACCTTACGACCTGGTCTTTTCGGTGTGATGGTCACCTTCCTTATGAATTGGTCTTTTCAAAGGATTTTAATAATATATCATATCATCCCATAAAGGGGGCATAAGCTAGCACGTAGTTCAAGAGAAAGGGAGAGGACCCTTAGGGATAGCTCTGATGTCCCTAATCTCATTCGGTGTTAGATCAACATCCCACGAGAATACATATACTTATATATATTTTCAAAGGAGACGTACGATTTTTCAAATCATATCAATGCACCCTTAGGCTTAAAAGTCAAACGTATTTCAATTCATGTCAAACTTGGGATAAAAAGCCAAATCAAATTTTTCATATTAATATTCATGCATAGGAGTAGCTCATCAAAACTTATACATATTGATGTAAACACCTGGAGTTGTTCATAGATCCAAATCATAGACATATTTGTAATCACAAGCTTGTCATAATCATATTTATTCAAAATCATAGTCATAATCAAGGTTGGGCTTAATCCACATCAAATACTTCATAGAAACCAATGCACATGTATGCAAATGTCATGGATGATGATGAGAATAACATGGGAAATTAGAACTCAATAGTTAAAACTCATAATAGCAAGAATTTATATGAAATTCATAATTTAATCAACAATTAAAACTCAAATAATATTATTCATGCATAGATTTAAAGTTTAAAGGGACATGCATAATTGGACCTTCAAAACGTTAATGCAATTCATCATAATTGAACTTAAATCACTTTAAAATCATCAAATAAGTACAACTCATACATCAATTTAATTAGATCAACACTAATTTAGAAGACCCAAATTCAAAGTGAGCTTGAATTTCATAAGAATTGAGAAGGGTAGAAATTGGGGACTTCATGGTTGAAAGGGGCCCATGAATCAACCCCAAATACCTTATATAACCAAGAAGAATCAAGAAGAATTGATGAAGAAGAGAGTCTTTCCTTAATCCCCAAGCTAAGCCTTTACTAGTCCACTTGAGAGGAGTTCTTAAGAGAGAGATTGAATAAATTCTAAGTGTATGAATTTAGTTTGAAAGAGAATTAAAGATTATAAGTCCTTTGAGAGGTTTAGGATAGGTCAGAAAGTCACAAACGACCCTTAGGAATAACCAAAATTACAAGAATATCATTAATAAAATGAAAGTTAAAATGTTTTCAAGGGTCCCGTGAAAAGTTCTCAAGGACCGTAAAGAGGGACATGGAACGTGTATTGATCCATGAGGTCGCACTTGGGCAAAATCTCACTGACGAAGTTATGAGATGGTGAATCCATACTTAGAAAATTTTTACTCTAATGTCTATACGGGTCACTACCCTATCTGTGTAGTGTCACACGACCCATGCACTAGTCCATGTCACTGCCCTTGGCCCAAAACTCAGCATGGCTGGCTCCCACTGAAGAGTACATGAGTTGTTTCAGAGCACATGGGCCGCGAGGGCTTCCATCAAAGTGATGTGAGTTTCAAAACGTTAACCTTATACTTAGAACCATTCCTTAGGATGATACCTTCACAAAACACTTCAACATGTCACGTGAGAGGTCATACGAGACCTCCGCCCAGACTATTTAGTGGCTCACGACCCATTTGGTATCTCTTGGTGCCCTGCCTTAGCCAACATTCCAAGTACAATCCCTGCACAAGTGGCTCTGCGAAAATGGGCATAACATTTCCATCTGAACTCAAACTTAAGTGAAACTAGATGCCTTTGAAAGATAACTCAAAGCACTTCAATTTGATAGGTCATAGATTACACAGTTCTTTTTGTGCTAAGGGATATGACCAGTTAACGTTGACTCTTCCAATGGTTCTTAAGAAAAACTTAACCAATGTAATCCTCTTGAATATGAATGCATAAGCTAGAATCATGGTGATCATTAACAACTCAAAATGAGTTCAAAATCAGTGTACAATACATCAACAAGGTTTTTCAAAGTTTGGGTCCTTACAGCTCTTAAGCCCAAGTATGTATGATTGTAGATTTCAAAGGCTTATGCTCTTATTTCAAGCATGTATATGTATATATATTCTAGTGGGATAATGACTTAGTACCGAATGATATTAGAGATGGGGTATCAAACAAAGGAATGGCATGGTGACTCAACACCGAATGAGATTGGAGATGGGGGCTCGACCAAATGGATCCTTAAGTAAAGCTTACCTTTCTTATAACTATATGCCAGCGTAGTTTCATGTTTATGCCCCTTTGTGGATGATTATGTACATGTAAATACCTCTCTAAATGGGTGGTTTCCCCGTAAGGTAAGGTACTCTACAAAATAGATGGCGTTCCCATAAGGAGAGGTATGGTCTACCTTTGGCAAGTAGATTACTCTTTCTCTTATATAGAGGCAACATCGAGATTCCATGCAATAGCTTGTATGATTTTATATGTCGGTTGAGGTCCCATCCCCATTATGTTAATGTATTATGACACTCATGCAATATTTCTTTAAGGCATATTGATATGATATTCTTTCCTATATACTTATTTATATATATATGTGTCCTTGTCATTTAATATTGAAATGTAGGTTATCATGTTCATATGCATAGCATGTCTGCATACTTAGTGTATTTAAATGTAGTAACGCATACTTTTTGCCTTTAAGATCTAACCATGTAGGGACCGGAGACTTTCCTCATCCGCCTCTTCATGGCTAGATTCGATTTGTGGGAGTTTACTTGTATTGAGTCCTTTATTACAAGGGCAATGCCCACCTTCTATCTACCTATATTATGTTATGCTTACTTTATGTTGCTTATGTTGAGGGTGACCCCAGGATATGTCTTACCTCCCATCCCATTGTGATTAGAGGCTATGTCAGACACTATATTTTGTTTGAATCATGTGTCTCTATGTTGTGATATATGGGATGTATGGCAAGTTGATGAAAGTCCTAAGTCCCTACTTCCCCATAGAGTGCATCCCATTCTCTCTTTCCCTTAGACATACTTGTTTAAAGTTATGAGATGAAAATTCCATGCCCTTATTCCCATAGACTACATCCTACTTTCCCTACCCCTTAGTATTGATTTTTAATGTTTATTCCATGTTTCCTAACCTATGATGTATTTAAGTATACTACAAGGCTTGTTTGGGGACTTTCAGATTCCCATTCGTCATGTTACACCTACGACCTAGGCTTGGTTCATGACAATTGCTCTCACAAGCACTCCCAAATTCCTCCTAAAACCTCCCTAAAATTCCTCTATCAAGTTCATCTAAATTTCTACTGTTCAAGCAACCTCCATTGAAGGTCAAGTATCAAGGTGATTCTCCATGTTTCGTTAAGTCTTCTTCATTAATTTCAAGACCTTAAGGTATGTGGGTTCTTCATCCATGGGTTCTTCCACCAAAGGAGCCCCAAAATCCTTTTCACTCAATTTTATAAATTCAAGGATAATTTCTTATGGGTATTTCTTATTACTCTTATTATGCATGATTTTTTAGAGGGACTATCATATATTGATTTGAAATGCATGAATTCCCTTCAAGAGTTTATTATTATGAACTATTTATGATATTCAAGTTACATATGTCATGATACCATGAATTTCTATAAAGTTAATGATTTTACAAGATGAATTCCATATTCCCACAATTATGTTTTGAAAGATGATATGAATAATTGTAGTGGGTTGTTTTGAGAAAGATTTAAGTTAATGAGCTTCAGTGCATTTATACATAATCCTCTTGAGTTGCATGATTTAAAGCTTACATGCATTAAACCCACTCAATTTTCATATTAAGCTCCCTAATGAGGTATGATTCTAAATGATGAGGGTTTTAACTATATGTTATTAAAGTTTATGAAAGTTATGAAGTATTTATGAATACCTCTTTGAATGTATAAGTTGGTAAAAAGGACAAATCTCACCAAAAGAATGGATCCTTTTGTGATAAAGATAGTTCTCACTTGATGGATTATACATTTTATGAGTTATTCCTAATACCATGATGCAATGTTAACAAGATAATGAATGAATATGATTATGCTTATGTTTCTAATGTATTCTGTGGAAATAATTTAGAACCAAATGAAGCATGGAGGTGGGGCTCAGTAAGGAAATCCTAGTACCAACCTCATGTTTCATTAACTATGTAGAAACATAGGAGCCCTTGTAGGCAAGGCTAGTGGATCCGTGTTGACTATTCTATTGATGAAAGATGCATGCTTAAGTTGATGGAGTTTCTCTCAGCAAGTGGTCTCCTCGTGCCAACATAGGGTGTTATGTTGAATTCCATGTAGTAGCTCGTATGGCCGTATATGTTGGTTATAATTTCCTCTGACATATGTATGCTATGTCATGAAATTATGTTTTACCTTCCATGCATGTTTTGACTAAGGTATTTATCACTCATGTCATATTGAGCTTATTGCCTTTGTATATAATTATGCATCTTGTCTATTACGGCTTATGATCTCTTGTTGCATTATATCCCACATACTAGTACATTCAAAGTACTAACACATACTTTTGCCTAAATGATTTAACTATGTAGGGACCAGAGCACTTCATTTTCCTCCTCCTCGTTGCTAGTTCTATTCATGAGAAGATCTTTGCTTATAGTGAGTCCTCTAGTTTGAGGGAAACATCCAATTCGATCTTTCTTATGTTAGGATAATGTTATTTTTACCTCTTATTTTGAGGGTGAGACCAGGACGTATCTTGGCCCCCATCCCATTCACGACTAAAGGTATTGTTGGATACTCATGCTATGTATGTACTATGTGATATTTACGGTTCTATGAAGATTATCCCTTAGTCCCTATCGTATGTATCTTGATGTTTGATATTGTAAATGAGATGGTGAATTTCCCTAAGTCGTTACTCCCTATAGAGTGTGTCTCATGTTCCCCTTTCTCTTAGTATGTGTTGATGAAATTGAATGATGAAAATTCCTTTCCCTTTTCTCCATAGATTGTGTCCAACATCCCGAATCCCCTTACCATGACTAATTGATACTTGAATTATGTTCCGCAACCAAATAAGTGCTTATGTATGCTATGAGTCTTATTTGGGGTTCCCTTGAGTTCTCCATTCTCCATGTCACCCCTAGGCCCTAGGCTTGGGTCATGACAAGATTGGTATCAAAGAACTAGATTTGTAAATAGTCCTCAGAAATCCAACATACTGAGCCGAGTAGAGTCTTATGCATGATTTCTAAGCATGCCACAACTATGAATAGGAGGCTATGAAGCATTTAGGAAATGACTCACTTCTTTATGATTCATGTCATGCCATTAGAGGTGTCTAAGGTTATTTCCCTAGCTAACGATGCCCTTTTTGCTATTTCTAGACAATGCCACCTAGGAGAGAACCTTTGCCAAAGGATTTTCCCAAATACCAAGTCTCTCCCATGCAACAAGAGGAGGGAGTTACTTAGGAGTTTAGAGCGACCTTCATTATGTTACCCCAAGTCTTTTCCAACCAAGCAAATAGGAAGGTTGCACTTCCTCTCCAAGTACCTATACCAGCGACAAAAGTGTAGAATTTTATGAGAATGAACCCGTTGGAGTACCATGGATCATAAGTTGATTAGGACCCAATAGATTTCCTTAATGAGAGACTATATAATTGTACTTGTTATGTAGGTGCCATCGGAGGAGAAGGCCGAACTTGTGACCTACCAATGAAAGGGGTGGCAAAGGTTTGGTAAGACCAATGGGTCAATAAAAGAGGAGTAAAAGCGGGCCAAGTTAAATAGGAGGAGTTCAAAGTGGTATTTTTGGATAGATTCTTTCCGTTGGAGCTAAAGGAAGCCAAAGTTCAAGATTTCATAAACTTCAAGCAGAGGCACATGAGCGTAAGACAATATTCACTCAAATTCACCAAACTCTCTAAGTATGCCCCGATTATGGTAGCGGATCCAAGGGCTAGGATTTAAAAATTCATACCTAGTGTATCAAATTTGGTGTCCAAACAATGCAAAATGGATATGCTTATTAAATAAGTGGGCATCTACCACCTATTGACCTATGTGAAACAAATTAAGGAAGGGAAGAGAGGTCAATGGAGTTCAAGAGGGCTCGAATGGATGGTGGTGGATTCTCCCACCAAAGAATTTGTGGACATGGTAAATTCCAAGGTGGTGAAATTCAAGTGAATCAAGGTTCATCCAATACTACTCCACCCAATTTCAACAAAGATAAAAGGTCCAACCCAAAACCCCAAGGAGGTTCAAGGGCACAAGCTTCTCCAAATTGTGCAAAATGTGGATGGCCCCATAAGGGTAAGTATTTAGTTGGCTCAAATGCATGCTTCAAATGTGGCAAGCCCAGCTACCATGCAAAGGATTGTAGAAGTAGGAATTCACGGCCCCAAGTCCAAGGTGTACAAGCACAAGGAGCCCCAACAGTCAATAGGTTTTATGCCCTACATGGCCGCCAAGAAGTGGAGAAAGGCCCAGATGTGCTTACTAGTATATTAAACGTTTATGATCTTTATACATATGCACTCTTATATCAGGGGAAAGTTTGTCTTTTGTCACTATTTCTTGCTAATAGATTTCATGTATATACCAAGATTCTAGTTGAGCCCTTTAAAGTTAGCATTCCCATTGGTGAGTCCCTTCACAAATAGTCTATAGAGGTTGTCTCAAGTCTATCATGCAAAACATTATTCCTCATGATTTGGTAGAGCTTTCCATGGTTGATTTTGATGTTATACCTGAGATAGGTCGGTTTTATGCTTCTTATGCCTCCAAAGATTGTCGGACTTATAGTGTCAAGTTTTAATTTTCAAATGAGTCTACTCTTGAGTAGAAAAGTAGTAGTTCTTCATGTAAAGGTCTGTTTGTCTCCTATATCAAAGCTCGCAAAATGATTTCTAATGGGTGTATCTATCATTTAGTAAGGATTAGGAATGTCACATCTGAAAGTCCATCTCTTGAGTTGGTCCACATAGTCAATGAGTTTCCTAATGTATTCCCCAAAGAGTTGCTCGATATCTCTCCCAAAAGGGAGATAGAAGTTGGCATAGAACTTTTGCCCAAAACTCAACCTATATCAATCTCTCCTTATAAAATGGCCCCAGTAGAGTTAAAAGAGCTAAAGGATCAATTAAAAGATTTGCTTGAGAAAGGTTTTATTAGACCTAGTAGGTCCCTATAGGGTGCCCCTATGTTATTTGTAAAGAAGAAGGATGGGGCACTATGAATGTGTATAAATTACCGTCAACTTAATAAAGTTACTATCAAGAATAAATATCCACTTCCAAGGATTGATGACTTATTCGACCAATTACAAGGAGCCAAGCACTTTTTAAAAATTGATTTGCAGTCTGGATATCATCAATTGAGGGTGAGGAAATATGATATCCCTAAGATGGAATTTTGGACAAGGTATGGACACTTTGAATTTGTGGTGATGTCCTTTGGTTTAACTAATGCATTGATAGTCTTTATAGACCTCGTGAATAGGATGTTTAAACCCTACCTTGATATGTTTGTGGTGGTATTCATTGATGATGTTTTGATCTATTCACAGGATGAGAAAGATCACAAGGAGCATTCGATGTGGAGTTACAAACCTTGAGGGTTGAGAGGTTGTTTGCCAAGTTCAATAATGTGAGTGTTGGTTGAAGTATGTTGCATTTATTAGGTATGTTGTGTCGAGTGATAGAATAAAAGTTGACCCTAAAAATACAGAAGAGATGAGAAATTATCCAAGGCCATTAACCTCTATGGATATTAGGAGTTTCTTGAGCCTAGTCGAGTATTATAGAATTTTTTTAAGGGTTCTCCACTATCTCATCACCATTGAATAAGTTGACTCAAAAGAAAGCTAAACTTGTGTGGATAGATGAGTGTGAAAAGAGCTTCCACACTTTGAAGGATTGATTGACTTCGGATCCAATCTTGACATCACTAGAGTATATCGATGGGTTCATTGTTTATTATGATCTCTCGAGAATTGGTTTAGATTGTGTTTTGATTCAACATGGTAAGGTGATTGTATATGCTTCAATAAAATTAAAGGTGTATGAGAAGAATTACCCAACACATGATCTTAAACTAGCGGCTATGGTATTTTCTTTAAAAATTTGGTGTCACTATCTATATGTGGTCCATGTTGACGTATTCATCGATCATAAGAGACTCCAACATGTGTTTACACAAAGGGACCTCAACTTGAGGCAAAGGAGATAGTTGGAACTCTTCAAGGATAATAACATAAGTGTGAAATATCACCCGGGTAAGGCTAATGTGATAGCTGATGCACTTAGTATAATGTCCATGGGTGGTGTGTCACACCTTGAAGATTACGAAAAGAGGGAGTTGGCAAAGGAAATCCATAGGTTAGCTAGATTTTGAGTAAAGTATAATGATGTCGTTAATAGTAGTGTGATGATATTAAATGGCTCCAAGTCATCATTGATTGAGGATGTCAAGTCTAAGCAAGACCTTGATCCCGCCTTGGTTAAATTGAAGGCCTTGGTGAAGGAAGGAAAGATAAAGGTCTTCTCACAAGGGAGAGATGAAGTACTTCGTTATCAACAAAGATTATGTGTATCAGATGTTGGCGGTTTGAGAAGTTTGATATTGCAAGAAACTCATAATTTCTCCTATTTTATTCACTCCAGTTCCACTAAGATGTATATGGACTTGAAAGAAGTGTATTGGTAGAACCGAATGAAGAAGGATATTGCTAAATTTATGGTCGAATGCTCCAATTGTCAAAAAGTTAAGGTTGAACACTAAAGGTCGGGTGGCTTGGCTTAAGATATTGATATCCCACTTGTAAATGGGAAGAAATCAATATGGACTTCGTAGTTGGGTTGCTTGAGACCAAGAGGCATTTTGACTCCATATAGGTGATAGTTGATAAGATGACGAAATCAACTCATTTCTTGCTAATCAACACAACTTTTGGTGCCAAAGAATATGCTAAGTTATATATCCGGGAGTTGGTGAGGTCTAATGGAGTTCCATTGTCCATCATATCAGATTGTGGGACTTAGTTCACCTCCTACTTTTGGAAGTCATTCAAATAGGTCTTGGTACTAAAGTGAAATTTAGCACCGCCTTCCATCCTCAACTGATGGACAAGCCAAAAGAACAATTTAAACATTGGAGGACATGTGGAGGGATTGTGCATTGGAATTTAAAGGAAGTTGGGAAGATCATTTACCTCTAATTGAGTTTGTCCCACAACAATATTTTTCACTCAAGCATTGAGATGGCTCCATTTAAAGCTCTATATGGTCGGCGATGTAGGTCATTGGTTGGATGGTTTGAAGTTTGTGAAATAGCCCTAATTGGGCCGGATTTAGTTATGGATGCCATTGAAAAAGTGAGACTCATAAGAGAAAGATTGAAGATGGCTCAAAGTAGATAAAAGTCCTACTTCGATGTGAGTTGAAGGGACCTTGAGTTTAATATTGGTGATTGGGTCTACATGAAGGTGTCTCTCATGAAGGGTGTGATCCGATTTGGCAAGAAAGGGAAGTTGAACCCTAGGTATGTAGGGCCTTACAAAATCATGAGAAGGGTTGTCAAAGTGGCATCTGAGTTAGAATTGCCATTGGAAATGAATATAACTCATCCAGTGTTCCATGTGTCGATACTGAGGAAACTCATGGGGGATCAAAACTCCATAGTTCCATTGGAAGATGTAAGTGTCGAGGAGAATTTGACTTATAAGGAGGTTTTGATTGAAATTCTAGACCAACAAGTGAAAAGGTTAAGAAACAAAGCAGTTGCATTCATTAAGGTACTTTAGAGGAACCAACAAAAAGATAGTGTTACTTAGGAAGCGGAAGCGGATATGACGAAGTGATACCCTTATCTTTTCCACTCTATTCAAGCCTAAGGCAATAAGTTAATCATGTTTATGGTGTCAAGTCATGTATTTCAGCCACTTATGTCATGTCGCATGCATAAATATTCATGGTAACATGTTTTGATGGTACTTGATGTATAAGTTTGAGATTTCATGAAAATGATATTTAAGTTGCATTGATGCATTTAAGTTAGGGTTAAAAAATTTCTTGTTACTCCTTGCAAGTGTGTCTTCATTACATTTGGGAACGAATGTTTCCAAGGGGGAGATATTGTAACACCTCCAAAGTGATTTGAAATTCCCTTAGGATAGATTCCTTGAATAATCTAATTTCCGTACATTTTTCGGAAAATCCAAGTTCATATTTTTGTTCAGGAAGAAAAATTGTGTGGGAAATGGTCTCTTTCAATTTTTAAGTCAACCATATCAAAAAATAATTGTTCACATATTTTTTAACTTTCCAGTAGAGTACGCGACCTCTCTACATCGTGGAGAGGATTTATGATAGAAAAAAATGGCCTAAATAAATTCCTAGGTCAAAATAGGGAAAATTGAAATTCGCGCAAAAATAAACATTGCGGGAGCACCTTAGCAATGCGCCTCTATTCCCTCATAGTTCAATTTTTTTCAAAAAATTCCATATTTAAGTGAGGGCAATTGGGACATATCTCAATACTCTTATAGATGGGAATCCTCGAAAAATCACTCTTTGTTTTCCCTATTCTCTCACAACCACTCCAAAATTCCTTCCAAAACCTCCCTAAAATTCCTCTATCATGTTCATCTAAATTTCTAAGGTTCAAGCCTCCTCCATTGAAGGTCAAGTCTCAAAATCCTCCAAGTTTCTTCAAGTATTCAAAGTCAAACTTTAGTTCTAAAAATAACTAAAAACACAACTGTGGGCCTAAAAATCTCATTTTAACTCCTAATTCAGTTCTGTAATTTCTCGTAGGCCTATTTCAATGTTTTGGAGTTAATGAAATCGACGGATCTCTGATCCAACATCCAAAACTTAGAATGGTACAAAAACTCACTTTTTCAAAAACTTAAGCTTCCAAAAATGTCAAAACTCATATTTTCCACTTTTAAAACTCAAGAATCCAGTACCAACAATACAGATAGTTCAAAATAGTCCCAAAGCACTTACGAAATGGTAAAATAGTAATTTTTATAGATAAGGCAAAAAATGACCAATTAAGTCATTACATCATTCACCACTAAAAATAATGTTTGTCCTTGAACATAAGAGAAAACAAAGTACTTAAAGCCTAAAAAAGGTTGAGATATCTAGCCTGCATATCTGACTCCAACTCCCAAGTTGCCTCTTCAACAAAACAGTATCATCATTGAACATTCACAGAGTATATCCTTAGATCTCAATCTCTAGACCTGCCTATCAAATATAGCTACCAAATCCTCCTCAAATGAAAAATATAGACCCAACTCAATAGAATCATAAGAGATCACATGGGACTCATCTGGAATGTACCAGCAGAACATAGAAACATGAAATATAGGGTGCATCAATGATAATCTTGGTGGTAAAGCCAAATCATAGGCCACCTCACAAACTCTCCTCAAAACCATAAATAGGCCAATGAATCTGGGTTTGAGCCTTCCCCTCTTTCCGAATCTAATCACACTCTTCATAGGTGAAACTTTCAGCCAAACACTATCACCAAATAGAACTCAAGTGACCTAGTCCTTCGTTCAGCATAACTCTTCTGGCAACTCTGAGTTGTTAATAGTTAACCTTGAATCAAATGAACCTGATCCACGTCATCTCTGAGTAGATCCACACTCATCACCTCTGCTGAACGAGAGTCAAACCATCTAATAGGCGATCTGCACTACTGACCATACAAAGCCTCAAATGGTGCCATTTGAATTCTGGAATGGCAACTGTTGTTATATGTGAACTCTGCCAATAGAAAGTATTGGTCCCATCAGGCCCCAAAATCTATCCCACAAGCTCGTAGCATGCCCTCTAACACTTGAATGGGCACTCATACTGACCACCTATCTCGTGGTGGAAAGATGAACTCAAAACCACTCTAGTACCTAAACCACGTTGTAGAGCCCGCCAAAAATAGGAGGTGAACATAGATCCTCTGTCTAATACTATAGACATTGTCACACTATAAAATTTGACAATATCCCAGATATACAACCTAGCCAACTACTTTGCACTGTAGCTAGTCTTCACCAGTAAGAACTGAGCCGACTTGTTCAAATGATTAACAACCACCCAAACAGAATCAAACTTGCCACAAGTACATGGGCAAACCTGTAAAAAAATCCACAGTCACTCTCTCCCATTTTCCCTCGGGAATGGGCATCATTTGCATCGATCCACCAGGTCTTTGGGGCTCATACTTAACTTGTTGGCAATTCAAACACACTACCATAAACTCAGCTATGTCCCTTCTCATCCCGAACCACCAATAATGCTATTTAAGATCATGGTACATCTTTGCTACACCAGGATGGATGGAATATCTAGTACAATGGGCCTCCTCTAATATCAATCTCACCCAATCCCCTACCTTTGACACACAGACTCTACCATTTATCCTCAAAACACTATCAGAATCAATAATATTCTCCTTGGCTTTACCCTTCAATACTTGGTCACAAATCAAGCACAACTTGGAATCATCAAATTGATGAGCACATATTTAATCAAGCAAGGAAGATCTAACCTGAACAAAGGCCAAGATACTCTAAGGAAGAGAAATATCTAAATGAACCATCTATCTAGCAAGCGATTGAACCTCCAAAGCTAAGGGCCTCTCCTCAACCCTCAAGAATGTCAAACTTCTCATACTAGTATCCTTCTAGCTCAAAGCATCTGCTGCCATATTTGCCTTTACAAGGTGATATAGAATAAAGATATCATAGTCCTTGAGCAACTCCAACCACCTATGTTATTTCATATTCATATTAGGCTAAGAAAAGATGTATTTGAGACTCTAATGATCGGTGAAGATTTTGCAATACACCCCATAAAGATAATGTTGACACAACTTTAACAAAAATACAACCGCAGCCAACTCCAAATCATGGGTATGGTAGTTCCTCTCATGTATCTTCAGCTATCTAGAAGCATAGGCTATCACCTTCCCCCTTTGCATCAACACACCACCCAAACCCACACAAAAAACATCATAAGATACCACAAATGGCACTCCCTCCTCAGGCAAGGCAAGAATCGATGCTGAAGTCAATAAGTCCTTGACCTTTGGAAAGTTCACTTCACACTCCTTAGACCACTGAAATGCCACATCCTTATGAGTCAGTCTAGTTAACGGGGTTGCTATAGAAGCGAATCCCTGAACAAACCATAAGTAGTACCCCCACCAAACCAATGAAACTCTGAATCTCACTCACAGAAGTAGGGCTACCCTACTCACGAACAGCTGCCACCTTGGTTGGATCAACCATAGTACCCTTTTTTAAACTACATTCCCAAGAAACGTAACACACTCAAGCCAAAACTCATACTTTGAGAACTTAGCATATAGTTTCTCTTCTGTTAAACTCTGAAGTACAGTCCTCAAGTGCTGAACATGGTCAGCCTCACTCCTTGAATTGACCAAGATATCATCAATGAACACGATCACAAATATATCCAATTAGGGTTTGAACTCTCGATTCATCAACTCCATAAAAGCAGTCAAGGAATTGATCAACCCAAATGACATAACCACAAACTCATAATGCCCATAACGGGTCCTGAAAGTTGTCATTGGGATATCAGACTCCCAAACTCTCAACTGATGATAGTCGGACCTCAAATTAATCTTAGAGAATATCGACACACCCTACAACTGGTCAAAAATATCATCAATGTGAGGCAAAGAATATTTGTTCTTGATGGATACCTTATTCGGCTAATAATAGCCAATACACATATGCATAGTGCCATTCTTTTTCTCACAAATAAGATAGGAGCACCCCAAGGAGATACACTCAGACGAATGAACCCTTTCTTCAACAAATTCTAAGATTGGTCCTTGAACTCCTTCAGCTTAGCTAGAGCCATCCAATACGGTGTAATAAAATGGGCATAGTGCCTAGCTCCACATCAATAGAAAGGTCTATATTATGATCCAGAGGAACATCAGGAAAATTAGTTGGAAATACATCCATAAACTCCCTAGGAACCTTGGTTGTCTCCAATGATGGGGACTCTTGCGAAATAGCCCAAACCTGAGCTAAATATGATAAGCAATCCTTATCCATCAATCGGCAAGTAGGCATATAAGAAATAACTCCCTTAGTATAGGAGGTAGGTGCTCGAGTCTATACCAACTGAGGTAACTCTAGGCAAGATAAGGTCACGGTCTTCGCATGACAGTCAAGAATAATATGATGAGATGATAACCTATATGTACCTAATATCACATCAAAGTTTATCATATTAAATAATGTCAACTAAGCAACAGCATCTTTCTATATAAAAGTAACAACACAACCTCAATACACTCGATTCAACCATTAATGATTCACCTACTGGGGTGGAAAAACAAATAGGCTCAGCAAGTGGGTCACACATAATATCAATATCTGAAGCAAATTAAGTTGACACATATCAATAAGTAGCGTCTGGATCAAATAAAACTGAAGTTGAATAGTAGTAAACTGAAACCATAACTATGATAACTACATCAGAGGCCTCTGCCTTGGCTCTATCTAGAATAGCATAGTAAAATCTACAACTACCACTAAACTGTGGACCTTCACAGGATCCACCTATCATTGTGCCACGACCACCTCTAATGCCATCCCTTATGTTTTGAGAGGTGTCTCTAGCTACTGGTGTTGGGGTTGGATGGGCTAGTTGAGATCTTAAACCCTGGGTAGAAGGTGCATGATGAGGGCAATGATAGGGAAAGTATATAATCTTCTCATAATGATAACAAGTCTTGGTGTCCTGTCTCTGAGATGGTTTTCCTAAAATGCACCACATCTGGCTACACCAAGAGAGCTATCATGACCTATCTAAGTAGGCCTAGACCTATCAACACTATCACATGTTGGGATGGCTGCATGAACTACTCGGCCCTGATAAACTTGCCTCTGAAACTCCCTATCTCGTGGTAGGTGACAACTAAACTGATCATGCTAACAGAACCTCTTCTCGTGACCCTATCTATCATGTTGAATACGCTATATCATGCTAGTGTGATCCAACACACTCTGAAATATGCCTCCAGCCAGAACTAAGGAAGTTGTAGCCTCCTGAAGATACCTGTCAATCCCTTGGCAAAGCATCGAATCCTCTCAAACTCAGTAGGGATGTTGGACAAGGCAAATCTGGACAAAGTATGGAATCTGGCCTCATAGTCCGACACTAACATAGAACCCTACTGAAGTCTATCAAACTCATCTTAACAGATGCCTTAGAGGCTATACGGAATGAACCTCTCCAAGAATATCACTATAAACTGCTCCCAAGTCATAGCTAGAGATCCAACATGTCAACGAGCCAAAACTAACCTCCACCACTCCTTGGCTAGGCCAGTGAACTGGTAAAAGGTATAAGCAGCTCCATGCGACTCAAGAATGGCCAAATTACACAGTGGTCCTGACACTCTGACAAAAAAATCCTAATCTCTATCACTAGGGGTGCCATCAAATATCGAGGGAGCCAATTATACAAACCACTCAAAACTCTTCTACTCAATAGTGGACATGGTTGGGCTAGAAGAAGATGGTGACACCATAAATAAGGGTGGTGCAATAGATGGAGCAATAGCCAAACTCTAAAGTTGAGCACCTGAACGCAATCGAGATGCCTAAAGTGGAGTCATAACAGTCACAAGAGGGTCCGTTTGGGCTGAAGAAAGACCAACATGGATTATGGTTGGCTCAGCTGGAGCTATAGGAGGGTCAACCGATGTTGTGGAAATCGGTACACCAACAGTAGTTAGGTGGGATAAGCTCTCTCTAATCTAGCCAATAACCACATAAGTAGGTCCTAAATTGAGAGCGTAGGAGTTGGAGTTGAGGGTGGTGGAATAGGGTTTGTAGGTCCATCTGGTTCATAATCCGGCTCTAGAGAAGTTGATCTATCTAGACATCTGGATGAAGCTTCCCCTCTAGCATGTCCTCGACCCCTGGCCCTATCACGAACCCTACCTCAGCCTTGAGTGAGAGCCACATTACCTAGCTCAGGCTCTCCCACGGATTGTCAGGAACTAGTAATTAGCATCTACGTGGAAGGAGTAGATTAGACACTTTTAACGCATGTGATATGAAGAAAATGTATGAATAGAAGAAAAATATGAAAATATCCTATTAAGTGCCCTTTAGCCTCCCCAAGATGGGTATGGACGTCAACATATAGATCTGTGAGACTCTACTAGACACTCTGTTCTTGACTCACTAGCGCAACAAACATAGAGCTTTGATACCAAAACTTATCACAACCAAAAATTGGATCGCAACTAAAGAAAGATAAGATAAAGTGGAAACAACCATAACATATCATAAGAAATCCCAAATACTAGAGTTATGAGTACAAGAGAATCTAAAGTAGTACAAAAGAGTAAATACATCTGTTTCAATAAAAATACAAAGCTTTCTGAAAATGTCTAATACAAAGTCTAAATGAAAAGCAACAATAAAGAAAATCTCAAAGTTCCACGATGACCCAAAGTCTGAGTCACACCGTTAAGATCTGGATAAATGGAGAAAAGCTCTGCTAGAGTGAATCAACTACCCTATATGAGTCTCTATGCTCGATCTACAGGGAGAAAACAAAGTAGGGGTCAGTACACCAAAATGTACCCAGTAGGTTCAATCGACTGGGTAAAAGAAATTAGCAAGTATGTAATAACTAAGAGTCTCTATGACCTGCATCACAAAATTAACACACCATATATATATATAATACGCATAAGTGAGAATAGATAAAGATGGTAAACACAGCCAATGATGTAATGCACATGAGATGTATAAATGCAATGGTGTCGCAGTCCATATATAAGGTGAAATCACGACCATCGCAGGGCTGATGTACACATCTATAGAGTCGAAGTTACCGGATAGAACTCGAGGGTGTCGCAAGTTATGTACCCAAATAAATCAAAGTGTTGTAGGCCATAAATTAAAGTATCTTGAGGCGCTGCAGGCCTCATACTGAAGTATCCCAAGGCATCGCAAGCCTTATACTACAATGTCTAAAGTATCATAGTATCTCAGGTGACATAGATGCAAGATGAGATGTGTGCATAACATTGCAACTATTCAAATAGAAACTATGTGCATATCAATGCAACCATTCAAGTATAGGTTGTGTGCATATCAATGCGACAATTTAAGTAAGGTTGTCTGCACACCAATGCAATAATTTAAGTATAAGATAAGTGCATACCAATGCGAGAATTCATATATCGGTTGTGTGCATATCAATGTAACAGTTTAAGTAAAAGTTGTAATAGCAATATATATGTAGTGATAGGTGTATACATTTGCCATGGCATCGTAAAGGCTAGGTCAAATACATAAATTAATACTACAATCCAATCATTAAGTGTCATATCTCCATCCTCTCATTGATAATCAAAAGGCCAATGAACTTGAACTTCGCAAGTTTCAAAATATGCTTATAGGACTCAAATGGGTCATAAATATCATAAAGTTACCACATGAACTTCTCAAATATATCACAAGCCTTATATCATCATAATAATATACGCAATATCTTAATTTTCAAAGGTTCATCTCAATTTATCAATATAATCACAAATTACTCAAATTTTGACATAACTGGTATCACATTTACATCGAATTCTATCACATCAGCCCATTCACTCATAAATCAATCTAGATCTTACAATTATCACAAGAACAAGTCCAACAAATCATATCCTATCTCATAAAGGTTAGACGAACCTACCTCAATGTCGAAACCACACTCGGAAAAGTTTTCAATCAACTCAACCCTCAACACGATCCCCAAATCAATCAATCCTTATAAAAAATAGATATGATGCGTCAAGAAATGCATTTTGATACTTATATTGCAATAACTTAGGCATCGGGGCAAAATGATCAAAATTAGGGCTAAAGTTCGAAGTTCCCAAATCTAGAAATTGACTTTAAAACTATATTCTACACAAAAAATAGAATCTGTGGGAGAACGTTTCACTAAAATCAAGTTTAAATCAAATGAAAAATAACCATTTAAAGTTTTGAAATCATTGACTAAAAATCCCCAATTTTGGACATTTAAAATTATGAAATTGAAGACAAAATCAAGATATAAATCATGAAAATTAATTTAAAAGAGCTTAAAAACACTTACCCAAAACAATTCTCCAACAATCTCCTTCAAAAATCGCCCAATAGCTTGAAATATTTGAAAATCGAATAAAAATGGTGACTCTCAAATTTTAAGGACTGAACAAACATAATACACTTCGCGAACATGGATAAATATTCGCAAATACGGAGGAGAGACTGACCAATGACCTTCGCGAACATGGGGTTGACCACGAACAGGAAGAAGGAACCTGGGATCACTATCCTATACTCCACGAATGCAGAGATCTTTATGTGAATGTAGGTAACAGATATATTATACCTCCACGAATATGGAGAATCACCCGCGAATGAGAAGAAGAGTTTCACCTGCACCAAAAATTTTGCACTAGCCCAAATAACATCCAAACTCGAAATAGACCATAGGAAATGATCTGAAATCAAAAATACACAAGTCAATGTGTACCCATACCAGAAACAATAACGGGACTCAACGAAATCATCATAAATCAATTTTGAGGCCTCCTCGCCACAATTACCCATGCAACTCATACAAACTACTTTAAAATTTAAAATATCAAAACTGCCCTCGACAACTCTGAAAAATATTAAGAGACCATTTCTGGCATTAGTTTTACTATTTGAAACTACTAGAACTGTCAGAATTTTGATTCGAGCTTTCAAACTCTGAATGTTGACCAAAGTCAAACTTTGGCTTTAGAAACAACCAAAAATATAACTTTGGGCCTAAAATCTTATTTTAACTCTAAATTCAGTTCTGTAACTTCTCATAGACCAATTTTGATGTTTATGATCGATTAGAATCGATGGATCTCAAATCTGACACCCATAACACAGAATGGTACAAAAACTCACTTTTAAAATAACTTAAGCTTCTAAAAATGTCAAAACTCATATTTTCACTTTTAAAACTCAGGAATTAAGTTCCAACAATAATAATAGTTCAAAATAGACCCAAACTAACTTATGAAATAGAACAACAGTAATTTTTATAGATAAGGCCAAACATGACCAACCAGGTCATTACATTCACTAACCATGAAGGTGGTCGTGGAGGTGGCCTAAGTAGTGGCCATGCTACCAGGGAATTGTTGGTGGCTTTCCAAGCCAAGTGACCCTCCACGGATCACTTCATGACTCGTGGACCTCTTCATTGGCCGTGAAAGTGATCTTGGAAGGGGTCTTGGCCTTGGACTCCACTGATTTGCCAGGTAAACCACCAGGATCACCACCATAACTCGGGGAAGCCACCACGGATCGTGATATAGTCCGTGAAGGTGGTCCTTACGCATTTTTTCCTTAAGAAATCTCAATCTTGTACCCAGGGGCTGGTTCATGAGTGGCATTATGAGTTGCGATGAGCTTCACGAGCTATGAAGCTATCTATACAAGGTGTCAGTCAAAATTTGATTCCATTTTATTAAGGGCTCTTTGGTAATTTGGTTCACTTCCAAGGTTTTTTATAAGTTTTATGCCTATCCTAACACCCCTAAATCAGCCCTTATTAATTCAATACACCTCATTTTCAAATTTCCAACACCTAAGCTCTCGAATTCAAGTTCCTACAACTCCATTCAAGTCAAGCTTTTAAGATTCAATCTAGGGGATTCATCGGTACTTCAGGCTTAAGTCTAATTCATCTTAATCTTCCAAAGTTCTTCAAAGTATGTTTGGTTTCATTCATGATTACCTTCCAATCATGAAGTTCCAAAATCTATTTCTTCAATTTCATGATTTTTGGTTATGATTTACAAGTTGATTTAATGTTTTAGCTTCAAATTGATAAAATTATGATATAGGTCATTATCAATTGCTGATTTTAACATGATTTAAGTCTTATTACGCTGATTTACATGGATTTCATGAGATTTAAATATGCATGTCCCTTTTAATTATGAACTTATGCATGGATAATTTTAAGTAGGTTTTGATTGTTGATTTTTTCATGGATTTTGTATGATTTCGTCTTTTTATCATGATTTAAGTATGAATTTCAAATCCCCATGTTATACCCTCATTCCTCATGACATAAGCATGCATGAATAAGGCTTTTGATGAGATTTATGATATAGGTGGATACCAATTATGATTATAACTATGATCTCAAGGCAAGTATGGTTATGACATAAAATGTGATCACATAATGTCTATGATATGGATTTAAGCCTCATGGGTGTGTATAAACCACTATGTACAAGTTATGAATGAGGTATTCCTATGCATGAAAGTATGAAATAAAGTATGATTTAGCTTTTAAGCCCAAGCATATATGATTATGAATTGATTTGGCTTTTAAGCCCAAGTATGCATAATTATGATTTGAAATAACTTATGATCTTATTTCAAGAATGCATATGTATATGTATTCTCATGGGATTATGTCTTAGAATCAAATGTGATTGGAGGTAGGGGACTATACCCAAGGGTTCTTATATAAAGCCTACCTTTCTCATAACTACGTATCATCGTAGATTCATACTTATGCCCCTTAAAGGGATGATGACGATGTATGTATATACCACCACCCACCGAAATGGTCAAGGCCCGTGAGGTGAGTGTATAGGCTACCTTTCATAAGTAGTCTACACTTTATCCAGTGTAGAGGCAACATCAGAATTTCATGTAATAGTTTTCATGGTCTTATATGTCGGTTAAAGTCCCATCCCCGCTATGTTTAAGTATTATGGAATTCATACATCATGGACTTAAGTTATATTGATATGTTATTCTTTTCTATATACTTTTTCTATATATGTGTCTTTGTCATCTAACATTGAAATGCAGGTTATCATATTCATATGCATTGCATGCCTGCATACTTAGTACATTCAGATATACTAATGCATACTTTTTGCCTACATGATCTAACCATGTAAGGACCAGAGACTTTTCTCATCCACCTCTTCATGACTAGATTTGATTTTTTGAAGTTTGCTTGTGGTAAATCTTTTATTCCAAGGATAAGATCCACCTTCAATCTACCTATTCTATGTTATGATTATCTTATATCTTTTACATTGAGGGTGAGCTTGGGACATGTCTTGTCCCTCATCCCATTATGATTAGAGGCATTGTTGGATACTATGTTATGTATGAATGATGCTACGCTATGTATGTATGAAGGCTATCCATAAGTCCCTATCCTATGATGTGTTATATGTGATGTATGGCAAGTTGATGAAAGTCCTAGGCCCCACTCCCTATAGAGTGTGTCCCATGCTCTTCCCCCGCCCCCCTCCCCTCTAGATTTACATTTTGTGGCTATGGCAATCCCTTGCTCCTATTCAGATATATTGCATTATATTTTTCCCTAACCCTTATTGTTGTTTGTTAATGTTTATTATGTGGTTCCTAATCAATGACATGCTTAAGTATACTATGAGGCTTGTTTGGAGATTCTCAAGTTCCCATTCGCCATATTACACCTAGGCCCTAGGCTTGGGTCCTGATAGAATTCTATTAGTAATTTCATGTTTTATTAACTATGTACCAATATAGAAGCCCTTATAGGCTAGGCTAGAGGATCCACGTAGGATATTCTATTGATGAAAGATACATGCTTAAGTTGACAGAGTTCCACTTGGCAAGTGGTCTCCTCATGCCAACGTAGGGGGTTATGTTGGATAACATGTAGTAGCTTACATGATCTTATATATCGATTATGATCTCCTCCCACATATGTATGCTATATCATGAAATTATGTTTTACCTTCCATGCATGTTTTTTGCTAAAGCATTGATCATTCACGTCATATTGAGCTTATATCCTTTGTATATGATTATGTATCTTTGCTATTATGGCTTATGATCACTTGTTGCATTGCATCCTACATACTAGTACATTCAAAGTGTTAACACATACTTTTGCCTACATGATCTAACCATGTAAGAATCAGAGCACTTCTTCATCCTACTCCTCGTGGTTAGTTCAGTTCGTAAGAAGATATTTACTTGTGATGAGTCCTCTAGTTCGAGGGAAACGTCCATTTCTATATTGCTTATGTTAGGAAAATGTTATTTTTATTTCTTATTTTGAGGGTAAGCCTGAGATATTTCTTGGCCCTTGTCCCATTCATGACTAGAGGTATTATTGGATACTCATGCTATGTACATACTATGTGATATTTGTGCTTCTATGAAGGTTATCTGTTATTCCTTAGCCCATGTATCTTGATGTTTGATGTTGTAAATGAGATTGTGAATTTCCCTAAGTCCCTACTCCTCATAGAGTGTGTCCCACGTTTCCTTTCCCTTAGTATATGTTGATGAAATTGAATGATGGAAATTTCTTGCCCCTTTTCTCATAGATTGTGTCCTAAGTCCTGAATCCCCTTAGTATGACCAATTGATGTGCTTATGTATGCTATGAAGCTTGTCTGGGGTACCTTCGGGTTCCCCATTTTCCATGTCGCTCCTAGGAACTAGGCTTAGGTCATGACAATTAATCATTATTGGAACATTTCCATGAAAATTTTCAAGCCAACGAAATAAGAATCACAGAAATTAGTCTATAATTTCTCTCAAATGCTCAAAAAATACCAAGTCTCAAAATAGAACTTTATTGGTGAAATGAGACTAATATAATTTCAATACCCAACAATTTAGTTCTTCTTGATCACTGAGATCAGCGCGCGATCTTGAAGTCCTAGATAAGTTAAGAATCACAATCATGATAGCCTAAAATCTAGACCTTCATGATCGCGACCCTTGGCCCACAAACACAATGAACACTTTTGTGTGCACTAGTAATTCAGCTATTGCTGAACTTTACGAACTTGAAAATTCACCCAATGGGGGTTCAGAATTCATTTGGAAATCCATCAACGCAAACGGACTATGCTACCTAGCTAAAAATGACATTCCAGACTCAATAGAATCAATGAATTTTCCAACGGAGATCATTCTGTCAAAATATTAACCAAAGTCAACACTTTCAAGAATTGAACCATAAAACGCATAAAGCTAAAAAAACTTATTTTGAGCATATCATCAACTAAATCAAAGGTCATTCTAAACCAAATTTGTTATTCCAAATCTAACCATGCTGATGGAGTTTTCATATGAGCGTGTTTACTTAAAATGTTGACCAAAGTCAAACTTGGCCAACAAACTTTGAACCTAAAATAATTTTTTGTACAAACTCAGTATGAAAGCTCCAAAATTCAAACCAGTCTTTTTCTAGACCAAAATGAACCTTTCAGAGAAAATAAAACTATTGAAATTTCATATGATGCCCAGGTCTCCGGATGTTGACTAAAGTCAATCTTTTCCAACATAAAACTCTAAAATGAGGAAATCATGCACCAAACTCACTCAATCACTTCAAAAAGTATGCTACCCATCCCAACACCACACAATGATCATAAAGAAGCTACGGGGAGGGGTAAAATGATAAAATAGCACAAAAGTATGAAAATAACCTTAGAAATCATTACATAGAGACATGTCGGATGTATCGAAGTTTATGTCATCTTTATATTTGAAGTTGAGCTTCTTCTTCTTAGTATCTAGTTGAGATTTTAAATTTCGCTTCATGAATTAGCCTATTTATTATATTTGCCTTATGTATAATATGGTAAGATAACTTAGTTGGGGTTTCGATCACTATGTCACACCTAGGACCTAGCTTAGATCGGGATAGGTTGCTTATGTCGTGATTGCTAACATGATCCATTAGTTATTTAAGCAGCACCTCTTAATTAGTAGATATCGCAAAAGCAATCCTTGAGCTGCTTAAGCAGCATCAGAGGGATCTTTTGGGACCGTTTCAGAGTTTCTTCTTCATATTCTATTTTTGAGCTTTAGAAACTCTATATGGCAATTTTAAAGTGGATTTTCAAGATTAACTCATCGACTAAGTAATCTTGACCTAGAATCTTTGATTTTCATTGATTATTTCATGATTTTAACATCTAATTTTCAATTTTGAACTTTAAATTTTGAGCATTTTCTTATGAACTTGAATTTTCAATAAATTGGGGATTATACACTGAACTCAACTCTATTTTTGAAATAGTTTTCATTGGTAATTTTCAAATTCTTTAGGTAACATAATTATGCATTGATTTCCAAATTTATCCCTACTTTTCTTAGAATGAATTTTTGACTTGTTTTGAATTCATTTTTCAAAATTGATGAAGTTTTATTGTTGTTCTTGAATTCTTATTGAAATTTCATATTTGACTAGACTTGACCGAATGAAATCCCACTATGATTGAATTGAGACAAGTAAATTTCTAAACTTTAGTTGAGGATGTTGAACCTTGTATTTTCTCTTATATGTATTGGATGATAATTGAAACTTCGTTATGGAGTAAATTATTAAATAAAATGATCTAATAATATAAGACAAAGTGAAAAAATAATAATGTGATCATGTATATCCGTGTGATACTTGATTTAAAAGACTTGATTGGTGATGTTGATCCTAGTATGAAGGGTTTGCCCTGATTGTTGACTTTAGTGGTTTGATATTGTGGACATCATATCATACCCATGCATCATATGTATATGCTTATTTCATTGGTACAAAAAAGTGATTGAGATCTATTGTGTCGCGACCCAAACCTAGGGTCTAGCCGTGACATAATGAATGTGACACCTGAAGGCATCCCATCTAAGCCTCATGTTCATATCATAAGAATTCATAAGTAAAAATAACCATAAATAAGAGAATAAGAAAGCGGAAGTATGTAGAAATAAAATGTCATAGTTCCCATAAGGAAATATATATCCATCTATAGTCCAAATCATGCCTCTATTTAATAGATATTGGTGGGGACTAGCTCATAGCTAACCCTCAAGATATACATAAAAAGTATGAAAATGATGAACTCTCAATCATAAAGGGAAAACATCATAAGGCTTGTTCCCGAAGCATGGGAACTCACCAACAAGTCTTCAAGCTCAAATCTGAATTTAGCCACGAAATGGAATATTCTCCTCGTTATCCATCCCTACATAATTAGGTCATGTAGGTAAAGAAGCATGTGTTAGTACATAGAATGCACTAAGTATGTAGGTATGTCATGAATCAAAGGACATCATCATAGTACCAATATGCATAATCATAAGCAATGGAATAAGATACAATATGTGTGATCATGCAAGTTTAAAATTATACGAAGAAGCATCATAAAATCCATTCATCATCTTTACATACATATGTGGGAATAAGACCATAACCGATATCCATAAGACTATGTGGACTATTACATAAAATCTCGATGTTCACTCTACATCGAGCTAAGAGGAGTCTACTTGAAAAAGGTTAACTCGATCCTCACCCTATAGGCTCTATCCTAGCACAGTAAGAACCATCACTTGACCCTACCCTTTAGTCTTTACCCTGGCACGGTGAGTGTCCGTCATTTAAGCTAGCTGGATTCAATAGCAAACCTTTAAGGCATAAAACATAAATGTCATTCCTATGATGGCACATAGTTATGGGACTTGAGGATTTATATAAGGACCCTTGGAGATAGTCCCCCTCACACAAGTTCATTCGATGCTAAGTCATATCCCATGGGGTACTTAAATTATGCATATACATAGCTTCAACATAAGTTGTGCTTCATTAAAATTATATTTTTATGATTTATAAATAGTCATTGTAGCTTTTATGAAAATATCATATCATGACAATAGTCCATCTACTTTGCTTTCATCATATTGCGGATAAACATTTTCACCTTAGCATCCTCATCATAAACATTAGGGTTTTCACCACCCTCTTCATGGTAGCATCATAGCTTTCATAACATCACCATTGTCATAAAATGTATTTTTACGTATTGAGATCAAAATCATGAAATTCCATATATTCATCAAAGGAGACTAGGGCTAGGTGTGGGTCCATGGATAATTGAGTCAAAATCATGCAATTGAATAGGATTCATAGAGTAAAACATACCTTTAAATCAATTTAGAATATTAGTAAAGGAACCCATATGAAATTATTAAGCCCTAATCATTCATACTTTGAAATCTCATACTTTTTCTTGAAAATAAATACATCATGAAATTCATCATAACTCATGTATTATTCATCGTAATCATCACGTAGAAATCATAATACATGCATTAGGAATCATAGGTCAAAAGTCCATAAGAATTCATCATCAAACTTTGATAAAAAGAAGGTTTTGGATTAGGCTTCATGGATGAAACTAATCCATAAATGAAGCCCTACATACCTCAAGTAGAATCCTTAGAACTGAGGAGAAAAATCTGGAAAATCCTTAATCAAACCTTCAAGCTTTAGCTTCAATGGAACCCTTAACTTAGTTAGAAAAATATTGAGAACCCTTATGAGAAATTTGAGAACTAAAATCTTTGAATGAATTAGGAATAGTCCCTTATAGAGGATAGGTCGGTTAAGGTAGTTAAGAGGGACAAAACGACATAGTTTAGGACTTATATGGATTGAGAAAAGTCAAAAATACCCTTCATTAAAACTGTCAGAGTCGCCCACGAAACCCCTTCTACGGGTCGTGGATCGACTTATGGCTCGTATCTTGCTTTGTGAATCAGGGTGTCACAAAACCTAACTCTCTGGAATTACAGTTTCTAGGCTACAAACATGCAGCACGTCCCGTGGATTAATTTACGGGTTGTATGACCCATCGTAGAGTAATTCCAAACTTAGGCCAAATTTTTGTTCCTTAGGGCCTCCACCTATGAAACCACTTATGGGTCGTGGGTTGACATACGGGCATGTTTGCTAACTTGTAAGTCAACTTCTCATAAATCCTTAAATTTCCATTTTCCTAGGCCCTTTCCACGAGATCGCTTACAACCTATGGTTGCATCTACGGGTCATAACATGGCTCATAGAGTTAGACCATCAGAAATTTTCTTGTCCTTCAGTTTTTCAGGTCTCAAAACATGTGGGGTGTTACAATATCTCCCCCTTAGGATCTTTTTCCTCGAATGAGATAGGATTACGCTTGAATAGAGTAGAAACAGAGTCATCATCATAACATAAATGTAAAAATAAAACTTAATCATCATTTTCATAAAAATCATCAAACTTATGCATCAAATATCATTCAAAAATAGTTTCATGTTCATGCATACATGCAACTTAACAAGAGCTACGTATTCGTGAGAATTTCGAAGGAATAAATCATATTAAGTACCTTAGGCTGAATAGAAGGAAAGAGGAAAAGGTATCATTTCATCATATCCGCTTTAGCTCCCAAGTAGCACTTTCACTTTGTTGGTTCTTCCATAACACCTTGACGGAGGCAACCTCTTTATTCCTCAATTTCTTCACTTGTCGATCCAAAATCTCAACTGGTACCTGTTCATACATTAAATCTTCTTCAATAGACATATCTTTCAATGGAACAATAGAACTAAGATCACCTATATATTTCCTTAGCATAGAAACATGAAACACCAGATAAACCATAGCTAACTCCTTAGCCAAGTCTAGTTCATAGGCTACTTTTCCAATTTTCTTTGCTATCTCATAAGGTCCCACATATCTAGGACTCAATTTTCCTTTTTTGCTAAAATTCACCACTCCTTTCATTGTGAAAACTTTCAAATATTCCAAATTTCCTTCATTAAACTCTAATTCCCTTCTCTTAATATCAGTATATGACTTTTGACGACTTTGGCAAGCCTTCAACTTTTCTATTATGACTTTCACCTTCTCCATAGCATCAAGTACCAAATCTAGTCCGATTAAGAACATTTCTCCAACCGCAAACATCCACTGGTGATCTACACCATTTACCATACAATGCTTCAAACGGAGCCATACCAATACTTGAATGAAAACTATTATTGTAAGCAAATTCAATAAGAGGTAAGTGATCATCACAACTTCCTTTAAAATCAAGCACACAAGCTCTCAACATATCTTCCAATGTTTGTATTGATCTTTCGGCTTGTCCATCTGTTTGAGGATGAAATGTGGTACTTAGCTTTATTTTCATACCAAGGCCTTTTTGAAATAATTTCCAAAAATAAGAAGTAAATTAAGCACCTCTAACCAATATGATAGACAATGGTACCCCATGCAACTTTACCAACTCATGGATATAAACCTTAGTATAATCTTTAGCACCATAAGATGTCTTTACCAACAAAAAGTGGGTTATTTTTGTCATTCTATCCATAACCACCCATATTGAGTCAAATTGATTTCTAGTCTTTGGCAAACCCGTGATAAAATCTGTATTCACCTCTTCTCATTTCCAAGTAGGTAGTTTAGTATCTTGAGTTAAACCACCGGATATTTGATGTTCGACCTTCACCTGTTGATAATTTGTATATTTCATCACACGTCTTACTATGTCTTTCTTCATTCCATTCCACCAATACACTTCTCTCAAATCCCTATACATCTTCGGGGATCCCGGATGAATAGAGTACTTACAATTATGAGCTTCGTCAAGTATCTTCTCCCTTAGTCCATCCACATTGGGTACACATAACCTTCCTTGATAACGCAATACTCCATCTCCCCCTAGTGAAAAGACTTTTACCTTCTTATTAACCTCCAACTTCTTCAATTCGATCAAAGTAGGATCCATGTCTATTTTAGCCTTAACTTCTTCCCTCAAAGATGATTCTTCCCCATTTGGTATCAACACTCCACCATTATTCAAACTATTCACTCTCACACCCAAACAAGCCAAACAGTGCAATTCTTTAACTAATTCTTTATTTCCACTCTCAATATATGTCATGTTTCCCATAGATACTCTACTCAAAGCATCGGCCACAATATTAGTCTTGTTGAGGTGATACATCACACTCATGTCATAATCTTTCAAAAGTTTCAACCATCTTTGTTGCCTTAGATTCAAATCCCTTTGGCTAAACACGTATTGCAAACTCTTGTGGTCAATGAATATATCAACATGTACCCCATAGATATAGTATCACCAAATTTTCAATGCAAACACAATAGCCAAAAAATCCTAATCATGTGTCGGATAGTTCTTTTCCTGCACTTTCAATTGCCTTAAAGCATAGGCAATGACCTTTCCATGTTACATTAAAACACAACCCAAGCCCATATGTGAGGCATCACAATACACCATAAAGCCTTTCGAACCTTCGGGTAATGTCAAAATAGGAGTCAAAGTAAGACGATCCTTCAACAATTGGAAACTTCTTTCACATTCATTGGACCATTAGAATTTTACCTTCTTTTGGGCCAACCTAGTCAAAGGAGAAGCAATGGAGGAAAATCTCTCAACAAACCATGTCTAATAACCAGCCAAACTAAAAATCTTCTAATATTGGATTGAGACAATGATCTAGGTCAATTCTTCACCATCTCCATTTTCTTTGGATCAACTCTAATACCATCACCCAAAATTATGTGACCAAGAAAATTCACCTTTATTAGCAAAAATTCACACTTACTAAACTTGGCAAAGAGTTGCTTATCTTTTAATGTTTGCAACACAATCTTCAAATGGTCTTCATGGTCCTTCACATCCCTTGAAAAAACCAAAATATCATTTATGAATACCACCATAAACATATCCAAATACGGTATGAAGATCCTATTCATCAAATCCATAAAAGCGGCAGGAGCATTTGTTAGTCCAAATGACATAATAAAAAATTCAAAGTGACCATACCGAGTTCTAAATGTCTTCTTTGGAATGTCATCATCCTTCATCCTCAATTTGTGATATCCAGACTGAAGATCAATTTTAGAAAAATAGTTTGCGCCTTGAAGTTGCTCAAATAGGTCATCGATCCTTGGAAGTGGATACTTGTTTTCTATTGTTACCTTGTTCAATTATTGATAATCCACACACTTCCAAAGTAAACTATCCTTATTTCTTACAAACAACACCGGCGCACCCTACGGTGACACATTAGGCCTTATGAACCCTTTATCCAGAACTTTAGTTGTTACTTCAATTCTTTCAACTCTTCTGGGGCCATGCGGTATGGAGGTATAGAGATAGGTTGGGTGTCGATTAAAAAATCAATACCAAAATCTATTTTCCTTATAGAAGGAAGACCAGGTAAATCATCAAAAAAGACATCAGGAAACTTATTTACTATATAGACCAAATCAAGAGCAGGGACATGAGACTCAACATCCATGACTCGGACAACATGATATAGACAACCTTTAGAAATAATTTTTATTGCTTTTACATAAGAAACAAACTTCCCCTTGAACATAGAATTAGTTCCCTTCCATTCAAGAATAGACTCATTAGAAATTTGGAATGTGACATTGTGGGTCCTACAATCAATAGAAGCATAGGATGTATGCAACCAATCCATACCAAGAATAACATCGAAATTGGTCATATCAAGCTCAAATAGATCACATGGAAAGAATTTATGCAAGATCAACACGGGATAGTTTTTATAGACTTTCTTGGCTAGGATTGACTCACCAATAGGAGTATAGACCGAATAAGGCTCTAACAAAACTTTCGGAAGCACATCAAATTTTCTGGCAACATAAGGAGTAACAAAGACATATTGGTACCGGGGTCAAGCAAAGCATATACATCATGATCAAAGACTTTTAACATACTGATAATCACATCGGGAGCCTCATCAACATCTTGTCTAGCATGCAAAGTATTGAATCAATTTTCACGTGGACCACCACCTTGAACTTGGGCACCGTGTTGCACTTTCCCCTTTTGAGCTGCTTGACCTTATGACGACCTTCCTTATTCTTATTGGAAACATTGGAATATTTGGCAATCTTGTATCCCATCTTTCCACAACTAAAACATGCACTGGAACCTCTCAACCATTCACCAATATGTTTCCTCCCACACTTAGGACACCTAGGAGAGATAGCACCATCTTTTACAACATCACCTTGAGCCTTAGGATTAGCCCCGTTCTCTTTGTCAAACCTTTGAGGAGCACCCTTTGAAGACCCTTAGCCTTGTTGGAATCAGCCACTACCAAATTTACCATGGGAGAACCCATCATTATAACGATCCCTCATGGACTCCCTGGATCTCATCATTTGCAATTTCTCACTCTCCACTTGTTTAGCATATGTCATGAGTCTAGCGATATCCATTTACTTTATGAGCATGGTAGCCTTACATTCCATCTTCACCAAGTCAAACACACCCAAAGTGAATTTGTTCATGTTGGCCCTTGAGTCGGCTACGAAGGAAGGAGCAAATTTAGACAATTTCGTGAACTGGAGGACATACCCCCTCACACTCATACCACCTTATTTCAAATTCATGAATTCCATCACCTTAGCTACCCTTAGCTCAAGTAGGAAGAAATGATCAAGGAAAGCGGCTTTGAACATCTCTAAATCAATAGCACCTTTATCAACTCTTTCGGACTTCCATTGAGTGAACCAAACCTGAGTCACTCCCTTAAGTTGATATGCCACTAATTTGACAATCTCCTCATAGGACACTCTCATAATCTCCACTACCTTGTAGATCTCATCAAAAAAACTCTTATGGATCGTCATCTATCTTTGAACCATAGACTCTGGGGGATTCAATCTACCAAAATCTTTTATCCTCAAAGCTAGAGTGGGAGTCTTAGGATAAGCAACAGCCTGAGCCAACATAGTGATTGTGGCTCTAAACTCAGCATTAGACACTTGGTCCGCTTGAGGGACTTGGAGAGCTTGAGGAGTCGGAGGAACTTGGTTTGCATTGGAATTATTTCCTCTTGGCAATGGAGCATGTTGTGGAGCCATTTTTGAAAACACCAAGGGACAATCGTTACGATATGAAAGCTTTGAAGGCACAACATAGAGTACAACAAAAGTGAAGTTTTTCTGAAACATCTCATAGCCTCCTATTCATGGATGTGGTGCGCTTCACACTAATGAACAAGATTCTACTCGATGGGGGTATGTTGGACTCCCTAGGATTCTTTCAAACCTTGGGCTCTGATACCACTTTTGTCACGATCCGGACCTAGGGCCTAGCTGTAAAACGAAGAATGTGACACTTGAAGGCATCCCATCCAAGCCTCGTGTTCACATCATAAGCATTCATAAGGTAAAATAAGCATACATAAGAGAATAAGCAAGCGAAAATACATAGAAATAAAATGTCACAATTCCCATAAGAGAATATATATCCATCCATAGTCTGAATCATGTCTCTATATTATATATCTTGGCGGGGACTAGCACATAGCTCACTAGTTCACTCTCTAAATATACATCAAAAGTATGGAAATGATAAAGTCTCAATCATAAAGGAAAAACATCATAAGGCTTGTTCTTGAAGCATGGGAACTCACCAACAAGTCTTCAAGCTCAAATCTGAATCTAGCCACGAAATAGAATAGTCTCCTCATCATTCGTCCCTACATGGTTAGGTCATATAGGTAAATAAGCATATGTTAGTACATAGAATGCACTAAGTATGTAGGTATGTCATGAATCAAAAGACATTATCATGTAGCAATATTCATAATTATAAGCAATAGAATAAGGTACAATATGCATGATCATGCAAGTTTAAAATAATAGGAAGAAGTTTCATAAAATCCATTCATCATGTTTACATACATATGTGAGAATAAGACCATAACCGACATTCATAAGACCATGTAGGCTATTACATGGAATCCCGATATTCACTCTATATTGAGCTAAGAAGAGTTTACTTTGCCAAGGTAAACTCGATTCTCACCCTATAGGCTCTACCCTAGCACGGTGAGAACCATCATTTGACCCCCACCCTTTATTCTTTACTCTAGCATGGTGAGTGTCCATCATTTAAGCTAATTGGATCCAATAGTACACCTTTAAGGCATAAAATATAAACATCATTCCTATGGTGGCACATAGTTATGGGACTTGAGAATTTATATAAGGACCCTTGGAGATAGTCTCCCTCACACAAGTCCACTCGGTTCTAAGTCATATCCCACAAAATACTTAAATCATACATATACATAGCTTCAACATAAGTCATACTTCATTAAAATTATATTTTTATAATTCATAAATATTCATCATAACTTTCATGAAAATATCATGTCATAAGAATAGTCCATCTACTTTGATTTCATCATAGTATTTATAGACATTTCCACATTAACATTATCATCATAAAAAAATAGGGTTTTCATCACCCTCTTTATCATAACATTGTCATAGCTTCGATAACATCATCATTGTCATAAAATATGCTTTTACATATTGAGATCATAATCATGAAATTCCATATATTTATCGTAGGAGACTAGGGCTAGGTGTGGGTCCATGGACAATTGAGTCAAAATCATGCAATTAAATAGGATTCGTAGAGTAAAACATGCCTTTAAATCAATTTAGGTCATTAGTAAAGGAACTCACATTAAATCATTAAGCCCTAATCATGCATACTTTGAAATCTCATACTTTTTCTTGAAAATCAATACATCATGAAATTCATCATAACTCATGCATCATTAATCGTAATCATCATGTAGAAATCATAATCCGTGCATTATGAATCATATCTCAAAGGCTCATAAGAATTCATCATAAAACTTTGATAAAAAAAAAAGATTTTAGAATAGGGCTTCATGGATGAAACTAATCCATGAATAAATCTCTACATACCTCAAGTAGAATCCTTAGAATTGAGGAGACAAATCTGGAAAATTCTTAATCAAACCTCCAAGCTTTAGCTTCAATGGAACACTTGACTTAGTGAGAGAAATATTGAGAACCCTTAAGAGAAATTTGAGAACTAAAATCTTAATTAGGAATAGCCCTTTATAGAGGTTAGGTTGATTAAGGTAGTTAAGAGGGCCAAAATGATATAGTTTAGGACTTAGATGGATTGGAAAAGTCAAAAACACCTTTCATTAAAAATTGTCAGAGCCGTCTATGAAACCCTTTTTACGGATCGTGGATCGACTTACGGCTCGTATCTAGCTTTGTGAATCAAGGTGTCACAAAACATGAGTTTCTGGAATCGCAGCTTCTAGGCTCCGAACATGCAGCACAGCCTGTGGATTAACTTATGGGTCGTACAACCTATCATAGAGTAATTCCAGACTTCGGCAAAATTTAAGTTCCTCAGGGCCTCCACCTACGAAACCACTTATGGGTAGTGGGTTGACATATGGGCTCGTCTGCTAACTCGTAAGTCAACTTCCCACAAATCCTTAAATTTCTATTTTTCTGGGCCCTTTCTACGAGATCACTTATGACCCGTGATTGCATCTACTGGGTGTAACCTAGCTCGTGGAGTCAGAGAATCAAAAAAATTCCTATTCTTTAGTTTTCCAAGCCTCAAAACATGAGGGGTGTTACATATTTTTACTTGATTCCAATGGAAAATGATTTCCTTGAGATACAATAAAGTTGATGAAAAATTATTTTATTCAGATATAATAAAGTCGATGAAAATTAGTTCTGACTAGTTATAATGATGCTGATAGAAAATGGTTCTGGTCGATACATAAACCAAGTGTGTCCCCCATGAATTTTTGATTGAGTTTATCAACGGATATGTATAATAGAATAATCATTCATAATGATAATTAGCATTGCATTTGCATCATTCTGTACTCCATTTGCTTTGTATGGTTGAGATATCTACTCCGGTGAATCTACTTAATTGATGACTTTAATCTGTAGTAATTAGTTGGGTTGGTGAATTATTGAAACTATGTGCTATTTGAATTATGAACTATCTAGGTTGTGATGATTTAATTATAGATTGTAGATTAGGAGGTTCGGTTGGTATAGTAGGGATATTTGTATTCTTCATTTCTTTACTTTGTATCTAGTGTTTATTGTATGAGTACTTTGTTGTTTGGTACTCAATCGTTGCTTTTACATATGTATAGGTTGTGAGCCTGAATTCTCCTGATTCTTCTTCTTCTATATTTGGTCCGAGCTTCAGGATTTACTTTAGAGGTAACGACTTGTCTTTTCGGCGGACCCTCAAGATTTTTTTATTATATTTATTTTCTATTTGAGAACTAAAGACATAGAGATTTATTTTTCTTTTCAATCTTATATAAAATTTAGTGGTTTGTACACGTGACACCAGGTCTTTGGGTGGATTTAGAGTTATGAATAATTTACCCTTGCTTTAGTTATGTTAAGTATTGTTACATTCCGTTTTTACTTCTGCTTGATCTATTTTAAATTGTTCATTTGAACTAACTTGTCTTGGCAGGTTAAGGCAAGGCCAACACACTCGATTTCAGATCATAACATTATTTTCTTGACTCTATATGGCTACCATGTGCCATTAATAAGTGGTTAGTAATGTTGGCTCAGGCATAAATTTTAGCATTAGGTGCTAGTTACGTCCTTCGAATTTGGAGCTTGAGTGTATATCTCAATAATGTTTCACTAACATTTTCTCAATAATTTTTCACTTACATTTTCAATCTATCACAAAGGTTAAAATATATTATGTTTAAATGCATGATTAATAGTATATACTCTAACAATCTCTCATTTTGACTTTCAACCTTGATAGTTAGTATTAGAATACTATGTCTAAATACATGACTAATAATTCTTCAATTTCATAATAAGTGGTGTTCTTATTAGCTTGAACATAATCTTTAAGAAAATTACTTATCCCTACAAATGTGAGATTCATTTTTACTAACATACCTTTAATAAAATTTCTAAAAAATATTTTTTTTTTTAATAATTTCTTGATTATAGAAAAAATTAAACAAGATTAATTTTTTTAAAAAAAAATTATCATTAATGTCTTCTTGATTATGGGAGACATTACTTATTTTCAAATTTAAAAAATAATGATTTTACTTATTGTAAAATGGACGTAGTAGTAGTATTTGGTAAGTCTTTGTTGCACGTGGACAAAGGAAAGACTGGGAAAAGTTTATATGTTTTTTCGTCAGTTTCACCCTAAAAGGCATCTTTTAATATGTCATATTTGTCCCAAAATATTTGGAAGATCCTTATGTCATATTTTATTTTCTATTTGTTTTTTCATGTAAACTACAAAACCTCAAACATAGAAAACTTTCCAGCAACGTTTCATCAATGTTATTCCGTAGTCTATTGCCAATTTATAACAGCAATGACTTAATAATACTTCTTTCATCTTAATTTATGTGACATATTTTAAATTTTGAATCTATTTGAAAATTATTGCAATGTGTAAGTGTTGGTTTTTTCTTCTTTCGCAATTCTTTCTTGTTACTTGCACATTCTTTGTTGAGATATTTATGAGTTAGGTCTTTTCTGTCAATGTAGGTATAATTAGGGAATTATGCTTCCTCTAGATGACCTAATTTTACTTCATATGAAATTTTAAAATAAATGTGAGATTTTAAATATATACGCCATTTATTTCAATTTGTTTGACCTGCTTTTCTTTTTAGTCTATTTTTATAAAAAAACAATTATCTTTTTCCTTTCTAGCAACTCTTTAGTTTCAATATCCCACATTACATGTTTAAAATTACAAGACTAAAGAACATTTTTTGTACATATGATATATCTTTAATTTAGGACCACAAGATTCAATTTTTTTTATTTTATTAATCTTTGTGTCAAGTCAAAATATGTCAATTAATTTAAAACGCAAGGAGTATCATTTATATAATTATAAAGTATTTCTTTATAAGTAAAATGAGAAATTTAAAATAAAATAGATAGTTTGAAATATATATATACACTAATACGGAATTAGAGTTGCATAAATATACTTCAAATTTAGTTACATATTATCTCATTCTATGTCTTATTATAACCACGATCTCTATTTTTACAACGTAAAAAGAGTTACCTTTGTCTTTCATTTTCCTTTTTATGATTACCCTAGAATTAATTGTAATGTATGCTATTATCACCTCAACTCATACGAAGATAGACAAAGACAAATTAAGAATTTAAGTTTTATGAGTTAAACAACTCAATATTTATTTAAATTTATGAATTTATATCTTCTATTTGTGGTGATTTTTATAACTATTTACATATATGTTTGTATTTTTCCATTAAAAATGATAAATTCGAATCAATACAATAATAATTCTCTATATTTGTGTTTCTGTCAGCATAAAGTTAACTCTTTATAACAAATAATTGGTAACTATAGATTACATACAAAAAGAAACAAGTGTGATTATTTTATCGATACAGTATGATGGAGTTCTATTCGTTATCAGTTGGGATGATGGTACTTAAATTTTATTTATTTTTTGTGAATCGAGGATCACAACATGACCAAATACAACATGGAGAAAAATGAAGGATTGATAGGAAGGAATCAAGGAAACAGAATGCTAAGATGTCAATAAAACAGGAATTAACCATACAATTAAATTGACCCTTGGAGAAATAATTAGGACAATCTTTCTTGTGATCGAAAAGTCAATCCACAATATCCATTGATACATAAAAAATATGCTAGAGACTATCAGATTTTATGGAACATGACGACTCAACTAGACTTCCTGTCTATTATACGATATTTATTTTATTTTATTTTATTGAAACTCGCTTAATTTAGCACAAAGTTAAAGAATAAAAAGATGTTTTACAATGTGTAATTTTAATCCCATAACATTTAAAACAATTTTTATGATCACAAAATCATACTATTAAGAATAAAAATAAAAATTTAAAATCATCGAGACAATTTGAAAAGGAAACATTGTGACATAAGGTGAAAAAACTAGAAAGAACATCTTTATTAATATTTGTTTTAATTTCTTTTAGAAAATCATAGGAAACTCCGAGAAATGTATTATCTTACAAAGATCGAGTTGCTTAGAATGATATCTTTCTGTTGGCAATCAATGACAAGTTTTCTGTTTTACAGCCAATGTATTTTCAATGACCTTTCTCATAATTGATTTGTTTCAAGGAATATGTGGCATTTATTCTAAGGACGTGTATCAACTACAGCCAATTCCATCTTCAAACAATCATAGCCAAGCCTTTTATGTCTGTTGCTAGGCATGCGTGCATAGTCTGCCGCATTTCACTAGCGCAAAGCAATGAGATATTTCTGTTCAATATACTTTATGTTTTCTTCTTTTCTTATGCGGCGAAAAGTTGTTGATGAATAAATTATTATGAGACATGAAATCATCGGTTGACATTTGTAGAGAAACGCATAGCTAGTAGTCCATATTTGAATTCATTAGATTTTGCTCACATGTGTATTTTTTTTATTTATAAATTTATTAAATACGTATAAAATATTAAATTTAGAATTCAATTATCATCACTTAAAATTATCATTATAAAATTCAAAATTTATAAAGTTAAAAATATTAATTTACCTCTACTTGTAGAATAAAGGTATCATGCGATGAAAAATTCAAAATTTTCACTAAAAATTGAAGTATAATGTTATTTTTGAACTCTCTAAATTAGTAACTCCACTTTGAATCCTACATCCAAGTAATTTAAACACTATACATTTATATGAAAAAATAAAAATATGTTATATATAACATGTAAGAAAAATTTTGGTCCAATTATCCGAGCCCTAGATTCAATCGAAGTTGACGTGTAAGGAAGGTTGTCCCTTCTGTAAATGGCTAATCATCAGATAGGCAAAATGCATGCGATGATGCGAGATGTCATCATTAGCTGCAAAGTTCAGGTGCCTGCTTTATATTACAGTATATTCTTCAAATGAATATCCAGATTTGAAGCATAATCTTAAAAAACAAAAAAGAAATTATAAGTTTAAACATTAATTTCTTACTTTTGAAACTTATTACTTCCTATTAGGATAAGTCGCAATTCGAGTCAAATAAAAAAAATTATGATTAGTGATTTGGTTTGACTCACATTGAAAAACATTCGACTATATATTTGGGTTAGGTTGATTTTAATTTTGAAAAGTCAACTTGAGACCAAACGTAACCAACCCGATATTATATTTATAATTTTTAAGATTTATTTTTACATAAAAGTATTTACTTTGATATAATATTTTTATATTTTTTCATAGTTTTTATCTTTAAACATATTATTTCAAGCTTAACTTATAATTTCTAATAGTCCAATAATGGTTATAGTCTATAGATATTAGTAAGGGATAATTACCTTTTTAAGTTTATTTTATAAAATATTTACTACTTTTAAATATATTTTTATTTATTACCTTGATATACCATATTTAAAAAATATTTGTCATCTATAACAATTGTACTATGTACTAAAAGTAAATTATACATGTATTATATAAACATATTTAAAATGTATTATACTTGTTTTGGTAAAAAAAAAATTCACAATATAATGTGTTATACTATGTATAAAAGTAATTTTGTATGCAATATAGATGTAATATAAGTGTCTTAAAATGTATTAGACTTGTTATAGTGAAAAATTATATTATGCAATAAAAATGAATTATACATGCAATATAAATGCATTAAAATATATAACTATTAATGGTAAATATTTCTAAATATAGATATTTAGGTAAGTTTTCCTATTAATAATTTTAATAACGCTTGAATCAAATCTTATACTAATGCTAGCAAAAAAAATCAATTCAACACTAAGAATGACAAAAATATTGAATATTTATTCTTTAATTTATATTATTTTAGAAAATTAAAATACATAACCTAATTTTAATTTTCTTTATTGTTTATTCATGAAATTAATACTTATTTTTAACGACATGTTCCCATTATTATGGATAGGTCAATGAGGAAAGAAATCGGGCCAGAAAATTTCAAAGTAGTAACTTGAAAATTTTGAGCCTAAGCCAAACTTGGACGAAATCGGAGTTAGGTGAGGTTTGAGGGTGATTCATGAGTTTGATCTTTTTAATTGACAGCCAAGACAATAAAAAGCTTGTTCGACTTTAAGGAGTCGAATTCGGGTGAGTAGAACTCCTCAAATTGAATGGCACAACGGGTTAATTTTGGAATGCTATAATTTGAGAGTATGTTGCGGATTGAAAGTTTGGGATACAAATTTTGAGTTTGACTCCTTGCAATCTGCCATCGCAGGGTGGATCCTGCCATAGCGGTGCCTTCATGGCGAGATAAGTGGACTGACCGCCATGTGGTACAGTCTGGAGTTTAAGTCAAAAAAGTTTCAAAATCATTTTTGATCTCCTATTTCATTCTTGAGAGACCAAAGGTGACCTAGGACAGTTTTTCATCTATTTAATCTATAAGAGAAAGTTACTCCTCCAACTTGTAATTTAATTTTTTAGACCTTAGAATTTAGATGAATTCTCCTGGGAGAAGTTTTGGCTTGAAAATCAATGGTGGAGAAAAAGTCCTATTTTGAGGAGATGATCATAAAAGTGGACAAGGGTTAAAATTTTGATATAATGTTGGTATTGTAGGTCATTATTTGTTGATTATTTGTAGTTTTTGTTGTTTGTAGATCAAGAACGAGCCATCATTTTAAATAAAGGAAAGTTCTAATTCTTTAAAAGTTTCAAGGCTTGTTTCATGGTAGGTGATGATTTTTTATTCCCGTTAGTGTTATATGTTCTTGTTAACTACATCGATAGTGCTACCTGCTTGTATATGACTAAAAATGAACCTAATCAAATGATTACCTATTATCAAATTGCATGCAATAAACTTACTATTTGATTGTGTAAGTTTGTAAATATTTATTGTAGTTATTGCGATTATCGAATTAGGTGTCACATTTTGCACATTATTATATTCGAGTGTCACGTTCTGGCACATTTATTGAATTGAGTGTCATATTTCGACACACAACTTGTTTGGGTGTGCGTTCCATGAGAGGGTTAATAATGTTGATTGTTGTGTTGAGAATGATAATTATGAAATCAGTATACATATTGAGCATGAACTGTAAATTATTATTATTTTCATATATGTGTGGTTTACTATGTTGTGATTACGTTTTTATATTTCATTTATATGAATAGTCGTGTAATCCTACTAGTACACAGTTGTTATGTGTACTAATACTACACTTGCTCTTTCTTTGTTGAGAAGGGCATCTTTAGGCGGTTGTTGATAGACCTTGGTTAGGAGACTAGTGGTTATCAAATTTAAGGGTGAGTAAGCTCTTCCACGCCTACCATAGATTCATCTAATTTCTTAATTCATTTATTTCTAGACTCAGATAATCTAGACAATTATTGTTATGATTTTTTAGGGTTGCATCCCCTTATATTGGACACTTAGAGTTTTTGTACAATCACTTTTAGGTTCTAGGAAGGGTTTTCTGCATTGTTAGATTTTCAGTTTGACACACCCCGGAAGGGTACCCTTGGCATGGCCAACACTCAAAAACCATTGTTGACTTTCAAGAAAACCACTTGGCATCATCACATTCATTCATTCACAATTTAATAGCGGAAGACATCAATAATCAAGAAATAGCTCAATAGAAATATGACTAAATAAAGATCATGGGTCAACCAATCCAATCTCAAGACTAGTAAGAAAGAAACTAGCCAAAACTCTATCAAATCAATAACTCAACAATCTAGTCTATGAAGCCTCTAACCATCTAACTAAGTGGTGTCAATGATACGTACATAGCTACCTTAAAACAGAATAAAAGCAAATCTAAGACCTAACTCTAGAAGCTAGATGAAATAAATAATGAGTATCCTCCGATAGGGACATGTCCGACTTTAATGAACTTAGTCCTCAAAATAGGAGCATATTTGACTTTAGTGGACTCAGTCCACTCCTACACTTAGCGGCGTAGTTATTGAGTTTGAGTTGGACTTACTCTCACTCAGTTCAGTGCTCAATACTCCTCTCAAGACTCAATGCTCATAAATAATCAATATAATCAATAAGTCTCATGAGGACTCTTATCAATCCATCAATTCTTTCACAATCGAGCCTTTCAGCCTATCAACCATCTAATAAATTCTCAATCACATCTTTCAACAATTTGATCAATCAATCTCATTGACCTTTCAAGAGTGAATTAGATAATCATGTAGGAGGACATTTGATTTAGACCAATCTTTATAGTTCAATTATGAAAACTCACAGGACCATTAAGTTCTATCAACCTATCATCGTGCTCACATCACAATCATAGTAAACATTCTCAAATCAAGGCTCTAGACTCTATTCCTCGATTCATTCATGCATTTATACTCAAATCATATCTAGGATTTTTAAAAATAGAAGGTTTAAAACATGCTTTGAAGAAAACAAGTTCATAAAAATAATTAGTTATACAAAGATATATAAGAATAAATTTTTCATCATATAATGTTTAAGAAACCAACTCATGTAGACTCAATATCTTCACCTTTTAATCTATCTCAATCAAGGGGGCACATGAAAGAACAATTTGATGCTTTAGGTTAGCCTTACATACCTGGAAGAGCAAAATCTCTTGAAAAAATCTTTGATTTGCACATGAAGATGAAGAACCCTAGCCACTTCTTTGGAAGAACTTTGAACATAGAAATCTAATATTTTCAAGGGTTTATGTGTTAATAAGAGATTCTTAGGCTATATGACAGGCTTAGGGAAGTTAATTAACGGTAAAAGGTCAAACATAGTCTTTTGGGGAAGTCAAATTATCATCAAGTTGGAAAAATGATCATGTGATTTATTTCGATGGCCAAAACGATGATCTAGGGGCCTTATCGCCGAATCTTTCAGTGGTACGCCAAATGGGGTTCTTAGGTCTCCCTTTTTGACAATTTTTAAAGATTTCTGGAACATTTTGATATAATGACTTCAAAGGTCATTTTTGATATTTTGGACAAAATTATCATTTTACCTTTTTTCTAAAAGTTGTTTTGGGTATTTTTTGGTTGAGTCTAAAAGTCTGATGCCTCAGGAGGGTACCTTTGGCGTGATCGACACTCAAAGATTATTGTTTGCCCCTAAGAGAATCACTCAGTCTCATCACATTCGTTCAAGCACATTCTAATAGTGGAAGATATCAATAAATAAGAATACTTAAAGAAAAGAAATGGCGAATGATAATAAAAGGCCAAAGGCCAAATAATTTATAAATCAGCTAAGTAAGACTAGTATGAAAGAAAATAGCCAAAGATATAATCCAATCACAACTCAACAGTCTAGTTTATGAAGCCACTAAACATCTAACTAAATTGTGTCAATGACAGACCCATGACTACCTCAAAATAAAGTAAGTCTAAACTCAAAGCTAGAAAAGAAATATGATATCCTCTGAAAGTAGGGGAGGACTCACCAATCTGCTGAATGCAAATAGGTCTTTAATTGGATGCCTATTAATGACTGGTAGTACTTATTCCTGCATCATGAAAAGATGCAGTCCCAAATGGATATCAATACATGGAATGTACGAGTATGTGAAATGGAAGAATGAAAAATATAAAGGCAGAATAACATAAACGCAAACTAGCTCAACTCAAGAAATAGGGAACTCAATAATCAAGTCAAGATTCTAAAGTAAAAATGGAGTTTAGACAATGATCACTCACATACCATCTAATCCAATCCACGCAGAGTACTATCAAGGTCTATCTGGGAGTTTCTCTAACCAACAACTATCACCTAAGAGTCGGTGATGATACAATGAAGTGATGTCATTGTCACATCCATCTAATACCTTGCCAGGGTAAAGGATATCCCATCAGTGGATTCACAGTAATAACATCAAGTCCTCTTTTTGAGACAATAGGAAACATCTATTTTTATGGTTCAATCCTCTCCTACACTGGCAACGTAATTATTGAGTTCGAGTTGAACTTACTCTTACTCAATTTGGTGCTCAATACTCCTCCCAAGACTCAACAGGCTCATAAGACATCAACCTTATGGTAGACTCATTCAACTAGTCTCATTGGATCACATCAACCATCAACTCTTTGGTTACCTTCTTTTAAGGTTCAGCTCTTGACTCATAAAGACTCAATCATACATCATTTTAACTCATAGCATTCAGGCAAACAAAAGAAAGTTAAAAATATTTAGGAATTCTATAGACTCTGTAGGCTCAAATTATACTCATGCATGCCCATTTAAGTGTAATATGCAAAAATAACAAGAATTCATTTTAGAATTTATGTAGGAAGTAAAATCGGTTAATTTCAAGAATTTAATCCATAAAATAGTAATTTTATGCAAGATTATATAGATATATATTAGGATTTAAGGAAACCTTCAAGAAACAATCATGGAAGACTCAATTCATTCACAACTCCATCAATTCTGGTTATGGGGCGCATGGAAGAACATAATCCATGTTTTGGTTAGCCTTACATACCTGGAAGTTTTGAATCTTGAAACCGCTTGGAAGAATTCTCAAGTATTCATTTCAAACCCTAGCCTTTTTCTCCCTTGAAACCTTGATCTAAGTTGGATGATGTGATTTAGCATAAAAAGGGTGAACCGATATGTTTAGGGCTTTATTTAGGTGTAAAAATATCAGGTTGAGGCTTTCAAAGGGTGAGAAATAACTAAAATACCCTTTCTTAAAAAGTTGTCAAAGTCGTCCATGGTAACGTCCAAAATATACTTCTCAAAAGAAATATAAAATAGTTATTTGCAATATATTTACCCAACTTGTGAAACGGGATCGATCCCACAGGGAATATGAAAACAAAATTGTCAATAGTAAAGATTTTAACTTGATAGTCGTTATAAAAATTGAGCGAATTTAATTTGCAATAAGTAAACCTAGACTAGAGCAATCAATCAAGTGCAAGTGTTGTGAAATCAATGGAAGAAGTAACTAGGATATTGTGTTCCCCATGATTCCCTAATTCAGTATTACCAGATAATTGTAATATTTTTTAGTGTGTAGATGTAGGACAGTAAACTAGGTTTACCTATACCTTTGATCCAGCGAATAGGTAAATTTCATCACGAAACTTGATCCGTCTCCGTGATGCGACATTACGAACCCTTACTTTTTATCCTAGTACAACCTCTCCTTGATTCAGTTTGGTTGATTAGACGAGAACATTTCAATCAAATCTTGTTAATTATCTCTTTTCCTATTCATTACTTCCTTGATCCGACAAGTAACACTAGGCGTGTTCTAACGTTGGCCTTCCATTAAAAAATAGTTAAAGTGAAGAGAAATAACTAATACATTCGTACACACCTTCCAAGAATTACGAAGTATCCAAATTTACTTTGTTAATTCTTCATGGTTCTCACAATCCTAGTTATAAAATTTAGCTAATTATTATTGAAAAAACATAATTAAAATTTATAAAAATAAACTTACTTGTGTTAATCATAAAAATTCAAGAACAATAGCTAAATAATCTTCCAAAAGTCAAGAATAAAAATAAATAATAAGAGAAGATGAAAAGAATAAATCAAAATTCTCCACTCTCCGCGACGACTCTTCTCTCTCTAGGTCCAAAGTTATAAAATTCTAAAACTTAAATTACGGGTAGATGATTGGTTGGGATTAGCTGGATTCCTTGGATTAGTTGTGGAAGAATTATTTTTATGGACTATTTATAGATGTAGAAAAATAACCAATTCCAAAACAAATTGGAAAACCCAAAATTGGAAGGAATTGTGTATCGCCGCCGCCTTCAATATTTTGTTGTCACGTGTTAGCTGTCATGTGACAACTTCTGGCAGGCTCTCCAATTTGGAATTGAATTGTAATTTTGGGCGCATATATGTATATAATAATATATATGATTATATTCAATTTAATCCATTAAGTTGTCTGCTTGAATTTTCTTTTGTAATCTTTCTTTTTTAATTCGTTTGAGGTCCAAAACTCTTCATTTTCGTGTCAATTTAATCCTACAAATAAAATACAGAATTTAACATAATTAATAAAATGTATACTCAAAACAGATAAATAAAAGTATTAGATATGAGGTAAATAATGATTAAAATATTTATTTTCAGTCTCATATCGATACCCCACACTTAAACTTTTGCTCGTCCTCGAGCAAACATTAAAGCTCATCTCCGAAACATAACCTAGGAATACCGCCACTTTGATTTATACAAATAATTTAAGCCATGAAACAATTCGCAACATTAAGTATACTTTCCGATTATTATGCAAGATATTCAACAAAAATATACTTCTAACATTCTAGCCTCAAAGACGGACTTTAACTTATCAAATTAAGTTTGCTCACCTACTCCATCAAAGAAAGCTAATAAAATCACCTATCCATCATGAAACAAGTTTCCTCGCAAGAAGAAATAGTCCATACACTCAATTTAAAGAATTGAAGATAGATTAAGGAATTAGCATCAAAGAACAACTCTCATACTCACAAAAGAATTCACATGTATGCACAAAGAACCATAGGTCTGCCCATTATGTACATCTCCACTAATTAAGCATGCTTGGGTAGAATCAAATAGGACTTTAATGGATTGTAATATTGTCTAGGGGATGGATAAGAAATTATATATAATAGTGACTTAAACTTCCTTAGACACTTTGCACACCCCTTTTTATTTACTTTTGTACTTCAACACTTTCTTTTTTTTCACTTTCTTTTTTTTCGACCTTCTCTTCAATTATTTTCACAAATAACTCTCATCATATCAAGAATACATCAATCAATATTATTTTTTTCACTTTCCATTATTTTTGCTTTTCTTTACAGTAGTAACCGTAACTTAGCATTTTGCTTGTGTTGAGGTGCACAATGTCCTATAATGAACCAGGGTCATTTTTAGTAGTCACCCTCAAATTAGGTGTTTTGCCTATGTCGAGGTGCACGATGTCCAAGGAGGAACCAGAGCCAAAGTGAGAATTACCAAAACAGTGGGAAGATGAATTTGATAATACAATGAAAGGGCTTATTTTAGGCTTAAAAGGGTTACTAGTGATATAATATCTGAAAAGACTAAATTTTACAAGAAAAATCAAAGAAAGTCTATTATAAATTTCTAGATAAAGGAATATTTTTTATTTCGCATCAATAACATGTCGGGCAAGTTCTAGGCTTAAGATGCAAAACATGAAATATATGCAATTAACCTCACCACAGATGACACAAGTCTCAAGCAAGATGGATCAATTCTATTTTGTAGATAGACAGGGTTATAACAAACATATAAAATAAGAATAAGTTATATACAAAGTCACAACTATGAGCCTAGGTGTCAAAAAAATCTATTTTTATTTTATGCTCAAGCACTCACAGGAAAATACTAATCAAAATCATGCCTAAATTGTTAGTATCAATAAAGTTAAAAAGGTCTTTTCTTTTATCTTCAAAAATAAAATAAAATACTAAAAATAAAACCTACTATTTAAAAAAAATCCCCCCACCCCCCGGAAAAGAACCGAAAAAAAAACCAAGGGGTGGGTGAAGTATGCTCTAATAAAAACTAAAAATCTAAGAACCCAAAAAAAAATTATTTTACTCTAAAAAGAAAAGAAAATCTTTTTGGATTTTTGGATTTTTAATTTTTTTTTAATTATTTTATTAAAAAAATAAATAATCAAATAAAATCCTATAGCATACATCACCCTTAATATTGGAAGATATTCCACCCCACACTTAAAATCATACTTTGTTCGCAAAATAATTTAAAGAAAAGAGATGAAGCAAAAGGGTAAGAAATACTCTCTGGGACCCTTTAGGGTCTAGCTAGCAACATGTGTTCTTCAATATTTAACAAGGGTCACGCGCACCCCACACTTAAGCTCAAAACATGTGTTCCTTATCTTCAAATTTGGATACTCAGACTTCCCCTAAATCTGCAAAAATAAAAATAACACATAAAAAAAAAAAAAAAAATACTATATATATATATATATATATATATATATATATATAAAAAGGAGTTACACTACTAGTTGGAGGCCTTCCACTT